>JAUTDX010000637.1:0-120898 GCA_030844895.1 Ambrosia x helenae
GTCTTTACATGTCTATAAGCATTATTGGTCATGTTTTACCATCATAACATGTTTTCACCAAGTTATCTATGCTCAAGTGAAAAGCGAGTTTCATTGAGGCATTTTATCAAACACTTGGTAGGCGTGATTTCCCTAACTTTAGTTTTTAGGACTTAAGAACCTCATTGGTCCATCCTTGACCAGATTATCTTACTAGCATTCCAATAAACATCTAAATCATAGTTTATCATTGATAAGTATTAACTAAAGCTAGTAATTTATGGTTTAAAGGTGGTTCCTACCAATCCACCAAAAAACCCAATTCATCTCATAACATGAATACAAGGATATAACCTTTCACAAGGATTTTGCTTAACACACACAAATTAACATGTATTATGGTTCTCTTATACAAGATTAAACATTACAAGCCCTTAATTCATGTTTTTATAACAACCCATGATTTTCATCATACCCAAGCATGAACATACCATCAAATTTAGCCAAATAAAAGGTTACCTTGGTGTGTATTAGGCTTGGAAGATTCGTTTTAGGGCTATAGCACTCAAAACCCTTTGATTCCACCTTGATTCAAGCTTACTCTTGAGTTTTAGGGTTTGGTGTGTGTGTGTGTTCTTGATGAACGATTTTAGAGATAAGGAGTTCATCTCCATTCTTTGTTTTTAATATTAACCAAAATCAAGTTTGGTTATTTGGCAAATATGGCCCCTCCCATCTTTTGTTAAGTATTTGATAGTTAAAAGCCACGTGTGCTTATATTATCATAAAATACGGTTTTAGAAATTTTGGGGTGTTACAACTCCACCCCCCTTAAAGAGGGTTTCGTCCTCGAAACCAGATATATATGTGGATTCCCATGGTTCGCGCCTCATGGTTAACCTTGAGTTTTGTTTCTCCTCAACGGGGGTTATTTTAAGGGAATTTGATTACTCCTCTAAGTTTATGTATACATATTCGTTTACCTTTACAGGAGATTATTCTAGTTTATGCACCCGCAGGTGTCCTGGTTTGTCCAAGAGCCATCGATTTGACTCTTTTGCGTGTTTAGAACCCTTAGTCCCTGAAGACTTAGGGTGTACATTTAATTATTTACTCTGCTTAGAATCATTTCTGTGCACTAAAGCACATATTGGGTTTGGTTATCATACGGCTTCCTGAAGACCTTCACCCACACTCAATGTGATTTTAATTTCCGTTTGATTTTGGCTCAAAGGGTTCTTATAATGCCTTGGGTTTGATGGAAAGTATTGAGTCCTTTCCGCACCTCACGCCTTCCTTGTTATAGACAACGCGTGTCCTTTTTAATGGTGTTTTCACCTGTCACTAGGCTTAGGTATATTTATGCATTCCTCTAGGTCCAAGTGGTGACGAATTCACTTGACTGTTTGATCTTTCTAGTGATTGCATAGCTATCACTAGGATATTAACGGTTTATCGTTCATTTTCTTACCATCTGATTGCTAATTCTCGGAATAGTTAATTCATCAGGGTTTTCGGTTATAGTAGACTTAAGTTTCATAAGTCGCATGTTTTTAGTCTGTCATTTAATCCAATGACTACGACTTCTGATGTGTTTTTACACGCCGCCGACAAAATTTTGAGTTAAATTGTTGGACTTTATACAAGTCACACTTCCATTTAACATGTATATTTATTCTAGTTTAGAGGCCCGCACCTCGGCTAGTATTTTGTATAATCATTCAAGTTTGAATATCCCATGGAATCCTCCATATAATACTTTAGATAGCTTCTGTGTACTTAAACGCATTGGCATCACTTTGCCCGAATTTTGGTATGTGAGTTTCAATTCTCAGTCGAAACTAATTCCAGGCGATTGCTCACCTATTATCTTCTTGCCCGATGCCGCGGGCTTTTAGGATTTTTATCCTATCGATAGAATTTGCATAGGGTTCGTGACCCTTTCTTATCTAGCCTTTCGAATTTACATTTCTAGCTCTCGTAAGCATCTTATTTGAGATTTAACCTGAGTCTTCCGACTCTTTTATTTATCTAGGTATTATTGCGTATATAACACTCCGTCTTCAAATCCCCTTCTGGATTATGTTTGTATTTAACTCCTCGGAACGCTTTGGTTCCAAGGCAATTCCTTTAGTGGCTCATCCTTATAGGGTCTGTTCCTGAACTATGAACCGTTCAGGACCTATGGACCCTTAGATCAATTCAGTGTTTCCCACAAGAGTCCTTGCTCGTCTGTGTGTCATGGTGTCACATTACCATGTTTATTCACACAAGTCTATTTTCTTATGTTTTCTTTCTTTAGTATTCGTATGCATAGTGGTCCAGTGGATCGTGTTTTGCTTATTATGAAGGCATTGCTTTTATTTCTGCGACTCACAACCATCTATATATTCTAGACTTTCGGTTGTCCATTCATCCATCATGTGCTAAGGCCCATGAGGTTTATCTCGCTTTGTTTGTTTTTGACATGCCTTCATTAGGCCACATCGATAATTGTTTACTCTGACACGATCCTTGCTCGAGGCTAAGATTGTTTCTCTGGTGCGGATGCACCTCCGGTATTCTAGGGTCTCCTACGAGCTCCCTTTTTGGTTTAGCGTTTAATTTCTTCTTTTATTTAACGTGGTTTCACAGTCTAGAACCATGTTTTTAGTTTGTTTTCGGGGTGAATCATAGTTCACGCTTGCCCCGTGTGGTTTTATTCTCGTTTGCATTCCAATTTAGCGAGACGCGTAGTTCTTGGTTGCCCGTGAACTGTCACGAATAATTATGATTTAGTGTGATACTTAGTTCACAATTGCTCGTAGGTTTTCACGAATTCATTATGATTAGTGTGACGCATAGTTCACATTTGCCCGTAGGCTTTCACGAATTCATTATGATTAGTGTAATGCATAGTTCACATTTTTCCCGTAGGTTTTCATGAATTCATTATGATTAATGTGACGCATAGTTCACATTTGCTCATAGGTTTTCATGAATTTAATATGAATTGTGTGACGCATAGTTCACATTTTCCCGTAGGCTTTCATGAATTTAATATGAATTGTGTGACGCATAGTTCACATTTGCCCGTAGGCTTTCACGAATTTATTACGAGTCAAGTTTAAGTATAACTTAACCTTGAGCTTAGCCCGCGTCTTGGCTATTATTTTATCTCAATACGAGGTTCATGTTGGAATACGAGTTAACCTCTCGAGTATGGTTTAGATTTATTTAGTGTTTACCCTTAGGTATGGTTCAGTCTCGTCTGTGAATTTTTTTTCCTTCCATAACCTTCACTGTTTAATTAACCCTCGACTAGGGTGTAGATTGATTTACAGTTTAACCCTCGGTTAAACTTGGATTTGTTGTGGGTTATCCTTCAGTTAAGGTCTGATTGATTTACTTGCGATTCATCATATAGTCAGGACTCGTTTGTGTTTATGACTTAACCTTTGATTATGGTTCAAGTCTGCTTATGAATTAACGTTCGATTAGGGCTCGAGTTTATTCATGGCTTAACCTTTGATTAAGGTTCAAGTCTGCTTACGAATTCAACCTTCTATAAAGGTTCGAGTTTAGTCATGACTTAACTTTGATTAAGGTTCAAGTCTATTTACGAATTCAATCTTCTATAAAGGTTCGAGTTTAGTTATGACTTAACCTTTGATTAAGGTTCAAGTCTGCTTACGAATTCAACCTTCTATAAAGGTTCGAGTTTAGTTATGACTTAACCTTTTAGTAAGGTTCAAATCTATTTACGAATTCAACCTTCTATAAAGGTTCGAGTTTAGTTATGACTTAACCTTTGATTAAGGTTCAAGTCTATTTACGAATTCAACCTTCTATAAAGGTTCGAGTTTAGTTATGACTTAACCTTTGATTAAGGTTCAAGTCTATTTACGAATTCAACCTTCTATAAAGGTTCGAGTTTAGTTATGACTTAACCTTTGATTAAGGTTCAAGTCTTACCTTGGTCCGTGTAACCGTTGTGGTAATACCCTTGGCTCTACGACCCCGTGGGTCATTTATGCTTCGGTTTTACTTACCCGATCTACCCGACCTCTTAAATTGTTTGGCAATACTTCCTTGTTATATGACCTTGCGAGTTATATTTTTAGAGAAGTTAACATGCCTTTCTCCCATGACACAGTCCTTGTCATGTGAAGGGTAGAAGTGTAGATCATGAGAAGCCCACCACACCATGTGTTTAACACTTACCTGGCCAGGGTAAGCAATCCACACATGACACGGTGATCTTATCGCGATCACCACGGTACTCTCCAAGTGGGCAATTTCTGGTCATGCATCTTGTTTAATAGAAACATTCTTGTCAGTTTGTCTAATGTATTTCTGTGTACCCGTATTATTAAGCTATTTGTGTTTTATCCGATCGCATAGTCTTGTTGATGCGATCATGCCTTCCAATTCCCGGTTCGGTTGAGCCTTAGCCCACCATGACCGTGTTATTGACATTTGTCCGAGTTTTAAGTATTCTTTGCATCTTTTCCCAATTTCCGGTTCGGTTGAGCCTTAGCTCACCATGACCGTGTAATTGGCGTATATCCGGGTTCTATGGCTCATTGTACCTTTTCCAAATTTAATTCTTGATTGACTCGTGTTCAATCATGATGTATAATGCTAATTAAACTAGATTAAATTATTTTTGGAAATAAATTCCTTACCGGATTGATGATCAAGCTTGAACCGAACGCTTAACTCGTGTAACCTTGGGCTCTGAATACCACTTGTAAGACCCTAACCCATTCTCATGTGTTTAAAGAATAAAATAAGGGTTGAACATGTGATACAATTACCAAAAACCATGTTAAGACGTTAACAAATATGTACAAAACACGACTTTGAAACACTTGACATAAGTACTATGTTATTCACAATGATTTCAACCCAAAAAGGCTTAAGTTTTACACCCAAAATCAAGAGTCTATGCGGAAGCTAACACGATGCAACGTTCGGTTCTTCACAAAATGAGCTTGATCATCATCCATACTCCGAGTTATATACCTAGGGTTGAATATGAAAAACAAACCCATGAATGTGTGTTAGTTTAGTCAAGTAATTGAATCAAACAATCAGCTTAAGGCGAAGGAAAAAGACCGGCCGTAGCTTACGGCCCCAAAACAAAGAAAATCAAACAAAACTAGGCTGAGCGTCCTAGACGCACTTCTGGGCGTCCTAGACGCACTTCTGGGCGTCCAGGACGCTGCCCAGCGTCCTGACGGGCGTCTCCAGAAGGTCTTGGGCGTCCTGAGTCTATCAGTTGGGCGTCCTAGACGCATGTCTGGGCGTCCTAGGCGCATGCTGCTGCACAAAAAAATTGTGAAACTAACATCTTGACTAGTTTTTAAAGGGGATTTGGATACCTTTGAACCCATGTTCAAGGCCCTTCCTAGGGACACTTGGGGACTTATTTAACACCATTATATCATGCTTATAAGATGTCATTGATCAAGTTCCCTTTTTGGTTATTACATGCATATGTTGTTTTTATCCAAATCGACCCGTTTAGAAGTATTCGCCTAAAACCAAGACCAAAGCTGGACATATGCTCATCTAAAGACATAGTCAAGGTTCACACATGGGAGATTAGCTAACTAACCGTTTCTAGCTTACCCAACGCTTACCAATAGCGGGTTTGGTCTAAACTTGGGCACATGGGTTTTATCGAGGACTTGTCCTCATTACGTTTTAGTATGTCCATTCATCCTAACTCCCTCCCCAATCGATTCACAACCTGATTTTTGATTAATCCCTCATCACTAGAGGTAGTTTTCAAGATTTCCCTTGGGCAATACGCCGTTGTGGCGCTACCTTAGCGTCTATGGCCCCGTGGGCCATTTATGCGCAAATTCAAGCATCCGGTCTACATTGCCCATTGGTATAACGGATTCACCGGTCACTTATCACTTGGGGAGTGGTTGCCTAGCAAGTCAATATCGCAATGGTATGAGTATGAGATTTGAGTCCTAGAAGGACTTACCTTAGCTCGCGCCCCTTTTTGCTTCTAGACTAGCTTGAGATTACTAACATAAAGTCTACGAATATACTCAAGCAATTAACAACAATCGATATCGGCATAATGTTGACCCTCGTTTTAGCTCCTTCTCTAACTAGTGTTTCACCCAATGACCCGTTAGCCTAATTGGGATATTGACAACCTTCCTCTAAGGCCGTTTTCTATGAATTATGAATCTAGTTTAAGCTTCTTTTGTGACATTCCAGTGACTAGTTTCAAATATACATACAAATGTATAACTAAGCATGTAAACATACTAGGAATATATTGAGATTTAAGCCATCGAGTGACTTACCTTATGCGTGCTTCCTCTTTACCTCATTCCGAGATTCCTTGGCTATCCAAAGTTTCTTGTATTCGCACCTATGAGGTGAACGACCACATAGGTTGTTAGAACCTAGTCTTTACATGTCTATAAGCATTATTGGTCATGTTTTACCATCATACATGTTTTCACCAAGTTATCTATGCTCAAGTGAAAGCGAGTTTCATTGAGGCATTTTATCAAACACTTGGTAGGCGTGATTTCCCTAACTTTAGTTTTAGGACTTAAGAACCTCATTGGTCCATCCTTGACCAAGATTATCATTACTAGCATTCCAATAAACATCTAAATCATAGTTTATCATTGATAAGTATTAACTAAAGCTAGTAATTTATGGTTTAAAGGTGGTTCCTACCAATCCACCAAAAACCCAATTCATCTCATAACATGAATACAAGGATATAACCTTCTCACAAGGATTTTGCTTAACACACACAAATTAACATGTATTATGGTTCTCTTATACAAGATAAACATTACAAGCCCTTAATTCATGTTTTTATAACAACCCATGATTTTCATCATACCCAAGCATGAACATACCATCAAATTTAGCCAAATAAAAGGTTACCTTGGTGTGTATTAGGCTTGGAAGATTCGTTTTAGGGCTATAGCACTCAAAACCCCTTTGATTCCACCTTGATTCAAGCTTACTCTTGAGTTTTAGGGTTTGGTGTGTGTGTGTGTTCTTGATGAACGATTTTAGAGATAAGGAGTTCATCTCCATTTCTTTGTTTTTAATATTAACCAAAATCAAGTTTGGTTATTTGGCAAATATGGCCCCTCCCATCTTTTGTTAAGTATTTGATAGTTAAAAGCCACGTGTGCTTATATTATCATAAAATACGGTTTAGAAATTTTGGGGTGTTACACACCGATTTCTAAAATTTTAGATAAAGGTCTTAAATCATTCTAACCTGGTTAGTTTTCGGTGGTTGCAGGTCGATTAGGGGTTATTGAGGTCGATTGGTGGTTTTTTGGCGGTGGTTGCAGGTCGGTGGTGGTGGTTGAGGTCGATGGTGGAAGGTGTGGTTGTGGAAGATGATGATGATATCAGATATGGTGGTGGTGGTGGTTTAGAGAGACAAAGAGGGGGGGGGGGGATTTATAAAATTTTTTAAAAAATAATACATTATTATAATAATAGTTTTTAATAATAATAATAATAAGTTTTTAATAATAATAATAAAATGTTTCAAAAATGTCCCAAAGTTTTGGTTTTCACATTTTGACCACGAACACTAACCAGGTTAGACCTCCGTTAGTCTGGGAGTGATGGAACAAACTAATTTGAAAGTTGAGAGTGCTATTGACCAAAGTAAAAGTTTGGAGTGATATCCGCCAACATACGATAGTTGTGAGTATTTAAATCCATTTTCCCTTTAAAAAAACATTACATTAACTTTTTATATAATATACCACTATTCCTCATCCATCATATTATTGTAATCGTATAAAAGTAAGAAAAACAATAAAAAAATAAACTAGGTATTTATGGGTACAATAAATATAAAAAATAATAGATGAGACGTGGAAGATTATTCCAAAATAAAAAATAAATTAAAAAAAAACATAACCTTTAATTAAATTATAAAATAAAAAATACAAAACTTTCAAAATGCGCTTACAATATGGTCCGAACCAAACCCTAAAAACAAATACGATGTAACAAAAACAATAATATTATTTCAACAAGATGAAACATTGGTTTGCACTTTGCTAGTTTGAAATCCAATTTTAGAAAACAAAACCTTTTATTCTAATCACAAAACTGACCCCACTCCTTTGTCCTTTATAACCAAACCCCCTCAAAAGGTCAAACCATATCACCTCCTTTGACTCCTCTTCCCTTATTATAACAACCCCATTCCCCCTCTTCATTAACCCTTCAACCTCACACAAAATAATTCACTTTACGCTTAACTTGTTGTTCGTTTACCTGTATTCTTCTTGTTCGTTTATCTGTATTCTATTTCAATTGTATCCATCATTTCTTAAGCTTCTTTAAGCTCTGACCAAACAACAATGGCAGTAGATTTCGTCGGTATACAATCAGTCGAACACCTCAACCGTATGTTCCAGCTCACCAACCACGACTTCACCGTCTCCGCCGTTAAACGTACCGGCCACGCGCGGTTCCGCCGTGGACCGTCGCCGGCGATTGACTCTCACGCGCCGTCCACTTCCACACAATCAGCTCCTGCTTTTCTCCGGTCAAGTGAGAACGAGTTTAACAGATCGGTTAACGATACGACGTCGTCTACGTCTAGGTCAACGAACTCGTCTTTGTTATCTCCGTTAGGTATAGGAGAAGAAAACAGTGTTTCGAACGGTAAACAGTTTACTGGATTAGGTATTGTAGCTCCGACGCCGGCGTTTTCTAATAAAAAACCGCCGCTTCCGTCGTCACACCGAAAACGGTGTCGTTCCGATCGTCCTTCTGTTTCGTTGAATGGTTCTAGATCTGAAAGTCATGGTTGTCATTGTTGCAAGAGAAGGTATGTGATACGACACCGTTTTTTTTTTTTGTGGTAGTATATTATATATGTATTGTTGATTAACATTTTGTTTGTTCGTTTGTTTCAGGAAAATCGGGTCAAAACGTGAAGTCAGACGAGTACCGATTATTGGATCTAAGGTCGCTAGCGTACCGGCTGATGATTATTCATGGAAGAAGTATGGCGAAAAGAGGATCGACGGATCAGCTAACCCTAGGTAGACACGATAAAACCTGTTTAATAAAAAGCACACTGTCTAATTTTTTTATAAAATTTTTTAAAATTATTAAAATTAAAAGACTATGTTCCGTTATATATGTTTGATACTTAAGTTGTTCGTTAATTGTTAAAAAAGATAAAAACTGGTTAATAAAAAGTACACTTGATGGTTATATATGTTTTTAAAAATAATTAGAATAAAATTAGTAGTTTAGACTTAATACGAGTACGTAGACATGAGAAATAAAGTAGTTTTTACGTAAAATTTAAAAATGATAAAACGTGTTTAATAAAAATTACACTGTGTAGTTGTATATATTTTTAAAAATAATTAAAACTAGATTTACATATAACCGTGTTATAGAAATGAGATATAAAGTACTATCTAATTATGTTTTTTTTAATAATCAATAAAACACGATAATACCTGTTTTGCGAGCGTTCCATAAATTGATGTGAATTTGTGTGAAATGTGTAGGGTGTATTACAAGTGTAGTAGTGGAAAAGGATGTCCGGCAAGGAAGAGTGTGGAGATAGCAGTAGAGGATTCAAAGATGTTGATTGTAACGTACGCCGGAGAACACGACCACCGGCTATCTCCGGTGAGGAGACTGACAGATTTGACCGGGTCAGTGGTACAGTCAAAGTGAAGGACTGGGACCAGTGTGGACCCACTGTAGTATACACAGCTTTTGATATAGTCAATCGTTGCAGGCCATGATACCAGACTTTATTATTATTATTTACTTTTAGTTTTAGTTTTATATTTTTAGTGGTGGTTGTGACTTGTGATATGAATATATATGAATATGAATGGGAATTGGTTTCTTAGTTGTCAACTTTGGGAAAAGTATTTATTCTAAGTATCCAAAGTCAATTTCCACGATTTTAAAATTTTAATTAGTGGTTGGTTTTGTTTTGTTTGTTTTTTTTATAAGATTTGGAAAAGTAGAAATGAATTGACCTCTCTATTCCTAGAACGGTCGATAACATTAAGGAAGGGTCGTACTTTGAATTAATTAAATTTCGATCCAAATTTCGTGTTATCAATCGGGGTCGATGGTGCGATTTTAATGTTGGGGAGGTAGTATTGTATTGTTTTGTATCAAGAAATTATGAGTTTTGAAATACATCTAAGGGTGAAAGGGGCATTACTAGAAAATGGTTTTTCTTTTACTGATTTTAATCAATTATGTACTGTCACATCATTTAACTGATTTACTTACCGAAATACTTTTTTTGCAGACAACCATTGATTCTTTTTGTTTCATTTAAATACTAATACAAACCTTTTTCTTTTAAATTCACACGGTTTATAAATTTTATCATCAAACGTCAGACCGTGTTTATTTATCAACCGTCTCCATCCGACACGGTAATAAAAAATTATTCCCATTAAAATCGGTCTTATCTAACTGTCAGAGAAATTCAATTTAACATGAAATACGGTTGGGTTTTTTTGTATACAAACGACGGTGGTGAAAAGACACTTAAACATCAACAACAACCGCACCTTCAAACCTTCAAAATGACTCGCTGGACCGAAAACGAAGAAATAGCTATGGTTGTGTGCGTTAAGGACGCACAAAACGACTCATCGTTGCAACGCCAACCCCGTAGGGGCTCAGCCAGGGGTGTAAACGAGCCGAGCCGAGCCCGAGCCTGACTGGGCTCGGCTCGGGCTCGTTAAGGTTTTGTGAAGCTCGAGCTCGAGCTCGGCTCGGTTCGAGCCTACAATCTTGAGCTCGAGCTCGGCTCGCTAGCAAAATCCAAAGCTCGAGCTCGGCTCGG
This sequence comes from Ambrosia x helenae, assembly GCA_030844895.1. Lineage (NCBI taxonomy): Eukaryota > Viridiplantae > Streptophyta > Magnoliopsida > Asterales > Asteraceae > Ambrosia > Ambrosia x helenae. The sequence continues at coordinate 10,832 of JAUTDX010000637.1, forward strand.
CTCGGCTCGAGGTTATTTGAGAATCTCAAACGAGCTCAAAAGCTCGGCTCGAGCTCGCAAAAGCTCGGCTATAACTTAGGCTCGCGAGCCCAATCGTTAAGGCTATAACCTAGGCTCGGCTGTAACTTAGGCTCGGGCTCGGGTTCGGGCTCTAGCTCGTTAAGGCTCGATTAGGCTCGCGAGCCCAATCGAGCTTTGTATCTAAGGCTCGAGCTCGGGCTCGATAACTAAACGAGCCATATTTCAGGCTCGGGCTCGGGCTCGAGCTCGTTAAGGCTCGGCTCGTTCGAGCTTTTTACCGAGCCGATCCCGAGCCGATCTCGAGCCGCTACGTGTCATTTACACCCCTAGGCTCAGGGGGCTCAGGAGGTAGCCAAACAAGCTTCTGGGACCGTGTCTTGCCTGACTTCAAACAACTAGTCGGCGAAAGTGACCGCACAATTGAGAGACTACATAGAAAATGGACCGATCTAAACTACAAATGCGATCGGTGGACCACATGCTATGAGCGCACCATGAGCCGGCACCCAGGCATTGTGCCGGAGTTGGCTGTGGAGTTGACCCAGGTGAACTATGCGGCTCGTTACCGCGGCAACTTTGAGCATCTCTAAGCCTGACAACTCATGCGTCAACTCTAAGCTTTATCTTCTATGTATTTATGTATTTTTATTTACTTTTGGTTTCATTTATTTTAAACAAACGATTTGAGTAAAAAACAAATAAACAAAATGTTGCTTTCAAATGGTTATAAATAAATAAAAAAAAGAGTTAAAGTAAATTAAAAAAATAAAAAATATACAGTTACTAGCCCGTTAGATAGAACCATAAAATGGTTCACGGGACCCATACCAGCACAGGTGGTGGCGGTGTTACAGTACTGGTGGTAAGGTACTCGTGCCCAATTCTGATAGCGCCCCGTCCACCCTAAAGTCATGTTACGTTACAAAAAAAAAGTTTTGAAGTTATTAATAGTTTATAATTGGTGCAAAGTAAACCATGGGTAAAATAACCTTCAATGAATTGCTTGGTTGGTCCCTATGGTTTTCAGATCTTGCACATTTGATCCCTAAACTTCACTAATTACAGACTTGATCATAATGGTTGCATTTTTGTAACATTGATAGTCCCTATGAGCTGACGTCGTAAAACTTTTTGTTAAATTCCTGTGAATTTACTGATTTACCCTTACAGATAAAAAAAGAATATAAAGTCAAGATCTTCAGCCATCAACCACCACCACCTCCACCCCCATCATCACCATCACAAACCACCACTGCCGCCACATGCAACCACTTTCAGAACCACCGCCACCTGCAACCACTTTCGAAACCACCACCTCCTTCAACCACTTTCAAAAACCACTACCACCTGAAAACCACTTTCAAAACCACCTCCTCCACCACAACCTACAATTACATTTAGAACAACCACCACCTAAAACACTTTCAAAACCACCTGAAAAGAAAACAGCGTGTAGAGGCCTACAATGAAGTTGTTAAGATGATGATGTAATGTTTAACTGAAAAGAAATATGCTACAATTAAAGATTTAAAGATTAATTTAAATTAAATAAAAGTCAAAACCTAAATCTTCTCATCTACATATATTTTAGTTTTAACATTTGTTAAAATTATATCCAATTCTATAAATGGGTCACATTGGGTCACATTTTGTATTAATTTGGTAGTTTAATATTTTGCATAAGTGGTTTGTTTCAGGAGTTGATCTAGTGGGCTTGTTGCTGTCTTGGAAGCTTGTTCCAGCTAGTTGATAGCCCAGAGTAGAAGCTCAAGTCCAGAATAGAAGCCCAAGTCCAGCAGTCCAAGCCCAGTATCAGTTTATGAGATCACAGCCCAATTCGTTATTATATTTGATGATCTGGCGATCCAAGTGAAGAAACACAATTGACTGTGAGCCGTTAGATCTGTTTTATTTCAGCCGTTGATCTCTTTGAAGAAACACAAAGCTCAGCCCTATAAATAGATTGTTATTCTCACACTTTACGAGTTTAGTTTTCAATCGTTTAGTTTTTTCTCTCTGTATTCTCTTTCGTCTAAATAGATTAGGGTTTGAGTTCTAGTTATTGTTCTTGATCAGATATATCTTGTATCTGTTCATGTTATTCATAGCTAAGGTCAGTCTATTGATGGTAAAGAGAGTTCTGTATTTGTGAGAGATCTTTGAGAGATCAGTTTTGAGTTGTAATCTTTGATTCTTTAATCTTCAATAAAAGAACTTTCAGTTTAAGCTTTTATATCATGTTTGTAACATGGTATCAGAGCCTTAGGCTTTGATTCGTTCTTGATCGTCTTCCGCTGTAATCTAGGGTTTCTGAGGGCTAAGAGGATTGTGAATATCTTCTGCTATTGGAGACGTCTGTGTATCTGTAGAAGGTCTGGTGGTTCAGATCTCGAGTACCTGTTATTACTGGAAGTGTGAAGGATCAAGATCTACTCTCAAGATCTTGTGTGGATTGGATTGCATATTTTCTTGTTGCTCTCTGACTCTTAACCCTAAGTGAAGGTTGAGAGTTACGAGTTGGTGGAGAACCCTAACTTGGGCTGATTTGGTGAGATCGTTTCATTATTCTTTGTTGTCTAGAGTTTGTCCTAAGGAGTCTACAGATTCAGGGCTTGAGACCCTGTCTAGCTTTAGGGTTGGTCTAGGTCTTAGGAGGCTCCTGTACAAGGACCTGCGCTGGCACCTTGAGTGATGAACCAGTGATCGGGAACACCTGTGCAGCTTCGCCTTTTTGGTTGATTTGTTTAGGGTCTTGATTGTTTGTTTTGTGTGTTTTCTGTTTTGATTGCTTCTGTTTTTGCTTGCTGTTCTTTGTTTGTGTCTTGGTGTGATCTGCTGTGTTTCCTGTTTAATTGAGTAGTTATGGTTAATGAAGGAAGTGGTCAAGGTCAGGGTCAGGGTCAGGGGCAGGATCCTTTGATACCTCATAATGATCCTACTGTGACCCTGGTCAATAAGATTGATGCTGGTGACCCACTTTATCTTCATCCTAGTGATTCCACAAATTTAACTATTGTGAGTATTAAACTAAAGGGAACTGAAAATTACAGTGTATGGTCTAATGCCATGACTCTTGGTTTACAAGTTAAAAACAAACTAGGTTTTATTAATGGTGAGTGTGTTAAACCTGTTGATGATCCTGTTCTTGCTAGGCAATGGGATAGATGTAACTCTATTGTGCTTACCTGGATTTTGAATTCTATGTCTGAAGAGTTGTATCTTGGTCAAGTATTCTCTAAACTTGCTAGTGATGTGTGGAAAGACCTTAAAGAAACTTATAATAAAATTGATGGTTCTGTGGTATTTGATCTATATCAAAAGATAAATAATTTTTCTCAGGATGGTACTTCTGTATCAGAAACTTATAATAAAATTGATGGTTCTGTGGTATTTGAGTCATTGGTTTGTCTAATATACTTTATTGCAGGTTTGGATCTAGCCACCCGTACTCAATCTCCATTCGGGTGGGGACGACCCAACAATCATTTAAGGCAACCATTTATATTTTCTTTTTAGTTTTTATCTGTTAGGTTTGAGTCAAAGGCCGCGAATGAAATGCTATACGGTCTGGTTTAGAAGGACAACTTCAGATCGCTTACAGCTACATTGCTTATATCCAGGGGAGTCTGTTCCTTTTTATTGTATTTTTTTTCTACTTTGTTTTATTCTACTCTCACATTGAGGACAATGTGTCGTTCAAGTGTGGGATGGAAACTTCGTTTTTATTTTTAAGTAGTTTGAGTCATAAATTTAAACAAAAAATCCAAAAAAAATTAAAAAATAGAAAAAATGTCCCTGATCTTTTATGCATTATATATGGAAAATGATAGTAAAATTAGGATTTTTGGTTTTCAAAATATTATATATATGAGAATATAAATAGATTGAAAGCGTGTTTGCTTAAGATGTGTCGGTAGGCCCAACCAGCTTTGAAATGTCACATGATTGTTCTTAATATACCTTAATAATCATGATATCTTGTGGGTTCTCATCTTAGGAGAAACGGTAGAACTGAAACCGTTGAGAGTAATTAGAGGTACCACTGTAGGTTGAAATCCCATATGTATTATTAATTAAATGGCACACTTGATCCTTTTTATGAGAATAAATTCGGTGAAAAGTGGCGCCTGAAAAAAAGCATCCACACGTCCATCAATTGAGCTAGATAAAAATAATATTAATAACTGAAGCCTATGGAGTTTCCCTTGGGGATGGTGACTCTGATCGAAACTCCCTCTAGGTCACGTGAAAAAAAAAATGCCGAAGCTCATGCTGTCGCTCTTGGGGATAGTGACTCTGATTGAGACAACCTCTGGGTTAGGTATGAGAAAAAAAAAAGAAAAATAAATATATCTAAGCTCATACACTTCATCCATCATCCATCATAGATTTAATTTCTAATACATTAGGGAGTTTAGTTTGCAGTGGTTGGTAAATCTATATGGTTTAACCTTTGCTTTGAAAGCTTGAGGTGGGATTAGGTGAAGCCGGATATCTTGAGTGTGAGACCCATAGGTTGATTGTAATAATATGAACTTAATTGTTTTACATGATTGGGGCCTGATTAGCTGGTGGTTGGGTTTAGGTGGATAACAATACCGACAATTTTGGTTGATGCGTGATTCGATCTTAATTAATGAACCTAATAGTTTTTGAAACCGAGAGTCCTGATTATGATTCCATTGCAGTCTTTTTCGGGGACGAAAAAGGTTTAAGTGTGGGGATGTTTGATGTGTTGCAAAACACATCTCTTTTCCTATGTATTTTGTATATTATTTAGTTAGGTTTTTAGTCGTTTCGTGTCATTTTTGTTATGTATTTATTTATTTTATTATTTTGTAGGTGTTCGTGAAAAGGGAGCTTAAAACGAAGGAAAAATGATCAAAACGCAGACACCTGGTTCGAGCAAAGACAATTACTAATTATATAATGATAATAAGAATTAAAAAAAAAAATAATTAAGATGATAGACTTGGGCTCGTGGCCCAAGTCCAAAAAGAGTCATATGAATTCAAAGTGAATTATCAATAAAGAGAACGAACGGCATATTAGATTGGAAGCTAATTATCAGCCGCCAATAGGCGGCATATTATTATCATCGAACGTCAACACAGCTCCACAGTTACGAGGATTAATTGAAGGAGAAAGGGGCACGGGTTCAAGAGTGAAGCTACGGGTTTGATCACTAAAAGTTTTAGTTTTATATTTATTTACTTTGTGTTCATGAATATTGAGACCATTACTTTGCATGTTTTTGAACCTATGTTTTTATCGTTTTCCATGACTATGAGTAGCTAAATCTTGAACCACTACCTAGGTTGTATGATGACTGCATGTTAATTTTATAGTTTTCGGTTTTGGATTTATTTTTGAATGGTTAATGTTTTGGTAACGATTTGGTTGGTGTTTATTATGATGTGTGTGCGTACTTAAGTCTAATTTATTATTTTTGAGAGTTCCATAATCGTTTTAGTGAATGTCTTTCATGTTTGGATGGTTATTAGGGTTGCTTGCTTTGTGCTCGTAGCTTAGTTTATGGTTTTGTGCACGAAAGCCATAGGAACTTGATTAGAGAATTTAGAGGACTTTTGTGTTCTTCCATTCTTGAGACCGGGAGGTGATGGAATGTTGGGTTGTCTAGAGCTTTAGGTGTTAGGTTTTGGGTGAGACCGGGAGGTGATCCTATCCTAGTTGTCTTTGGTTTCTTGCAATTTCAAGTCATAGTTAACCCAATTAAGTTACTCCTTTACATCTTCGGGTGTATTGTGATTAGAGAGACCGGAGGTGATCGAGTCATTAGAGTACCTTTACATTCTTAGTTAGGTGAGACCGGGAGGTGATCCGAGCTAGATAACCAGTGTTTTATTCCTTAGGATTCCTTGGGTGTGTTGGTGAGACCGGAGGAGATCTAGCACGTCTTAGGGTTTCTTGAGTTAACTTAGAATCTGGTAGCCATTCAGTTTTCCATTACCGAGAGTTGTGAGTTTGCATGTAGGATTCTTGACCTAGGTAGTTGCCTTCCTATCCTGATATTTTCCTCATTTATCTTCGCTGTCTATTTATCCTTATTTATTTTATTTTGCTTTATTTTAATTAATTATTAAAAACCAAAAAATCATATTTAAAACCAATTATTTTAAGTCTTAGTCGAGTCTAGTTTTGTTTTCTAGTTGTGTCCTGTGGGTTCGATACTCGGACTTACTTAGTCTATACTGCATTGATAGGTACACTTGCCTGTCGTGTGGTCTAGTTTAGTTGAGTCTGTTTTATATTACTAGGTGTCTTGGTAGTTTATATTTTTAGACCATACATAGCACATCACTTCCAAAGAAGCAAATGTGATCATTCAATGTTTTTTAAGTATTCTAATTCTCTTTGTGTTATCTTACTGGTATATGTGGATGACATTGTTGTTACTGGAAATTCTCTTGTTGAAATTGAAAATCTTAAAAAAGCTCTTAAGTCCAAATTTTTAATTAAAGATTTGGGTAAATTACAATATTTTCTTGGAATAGAGGTTATTAAGGAAAATGATGGCCTTATCTTGTCTCAAAGGAAATACTGTACAGATTTGTTGTCTGAGTATGGATTATTAGCATGCAAACCTGTTAATGTACCAATTGAACAAAATCATGTTATTACTTCTGTAATGAATAAAGATTCTATACCTATTGAAAATATAACAGGATATCAACAATTAATAGGTAAATTAATTTACTTATCTCATACCAGGCCTGACATTTCTTACACAGTTCAGTTTCTAAGTCAACATATGCATAATCCTTTAAAAGGGCATTTAAAAATTGCTTTTAAACTGTTAAGGTATTTAAAACTTGCCCCAGGAAAAGGAATTAAGTTCAAAAAAGGTGAGCAGTTTGAACTTAGTGCTTTTTCAGATTCAGACTGGGCTAAGTGTGTAAATACCAGAAAGTCAGTCACAGGTTTTTGTGTATTTTTAGGAGATAATCTTGTGTCATGGAAAAGTAAGAAACAGTCCACAGTGTCTCGTTCATCAGCAGAAGCTGAGTATCGAGCAATGTGTGCTGTTACTTGTGAGATAATGTGGATTAAAAATATTTTAGAAGAACTTAGTATTATTGTTGATATTCCTGTTAGTGTTCATTGTGATAACAATGCTGCAATATCCATTGCAGCAAATCCTGTTTTTTATGACAAAACAAAACACTTCGAATTAGACCTTTATTTTTTAAGAGATCAAATTCTCAAAGGTGTTGTTAAAACTGTGTCTATAGATACTAAAGAACAAGTAGCTGATGTCTTTACTAAAGGTTTACTGGCTACTGCTCATGAGTGTCTTTGTAGAAAACTTTGTTTAGTTGACCCATTTGGGTTATAGAATTGTGTGGGGGTGTTAAAATTATATCCAATTCTATAAATGGGTCACATTGGGTCACATTTTGTATTAACTTGGTAGTTTAATATTTTGCATAAGTGGTTTGTTTCAGGAGTTGATCTAGTGGGCTTGTTGCTGTCTTGGAAGCTTGTTCCAGCTAGTTGATAGCCCAGAGTAGAAGCTCAAGTCCAGAATAGAAGCCCAAGTCCAGCAGTCCAAGCCCAGTATCAGTTTATGAGATCACAGCCCAATTCGTTATTATATTTGATGATCTGGCGATCCAAGTGAAGAAACACAATTGACTGTGAGCCGTTAGATCTGTTTTATTTCAGCCGTTGATCTCTTTGAAGAAACACAAAGCTCAGCCCTATAAATAGATTGTTATTCTCACACTTTACGAGTTTAGTTTTCAATCGTTTAGTTTTTTCTCTCTGTATTCTCTTTCGTCTAAATAGATTAGGGTTTGAGTTCTAGTTATTGTTCTTGATCAGATATATCTTGTATCTGTTCATGTTATTCATAGCTAAGGTCAGTCTATTGATGGTAAAGAGAGTTCTGTATTTGTGAGAGATCTTTGAGAGATCAGTTTTGAGTTGTAATCTTTGATTCTTTAATCTTCAATAAAAGAACTTTCAGTTTAAGCTTTTATATCATGTTTGTAACAACATTATTACTGATTTTACCGGCTTATATGCTTAAACTTCTTTCGAGTCAAACCATTCAAACTCGATTGGTGGGTGGGGAAGAAGGTGTTAAGATGGTGATGTATGGTGTGGATTTGGAGAAGGGTGGGTAGAAAGAAGAAGGTGGGATGGAAGTGGGGCTACTTAAGTATTTTGTCTTTTCATAAAGGGTATAATAGTAATTTTAACGGCCATCCATGCTAAGGACTGTAAGTGTTATAAAAAACGAACCTACGAGAACACACGAGTGATAAGTTGTAAACTTTTAGAATTAAGTCTGCAATTAGTAGAGTCTTGGGATTAAGTGTGCAAGATCTGAAAATCACAGGGACGAACCAAGCAATTCACTCAATAACCTTTAAATAAACTAAGGGGATATTTGGTAGCGTCATAATGATTCTATTAAGAGACCAGCTATGTGTTTGGTTTACCGATAGGGTGTATCTGATTTAATTAGTAAGCCTCTTAACTATTAAGTTTTAAAAAGATGTTGAATGCAACTTTTACCCTTGTATTAACCTGTGTTTATAACCCTTAGTTGGTCATCCACGAACCATATCCTCTACCCACCATTGTCTCCTCCACCACCAACTAATTATATCGAGTCAATCAGATATCTTAATAGTACAATACTTACTTACTTACTGACTTTACCCAATCAGATATCTTAATAGTACAATACTTATTGACGTAAAAGTTGCTAAACAGTTTCCTAATCGTACCCTTAGCAGTTTAAATGATAATCATATCAAACGCCAAGAAAAAAAAGTGATTATCCATATTAGTAAATGGTACACGCAAAGAAAAAGTGCTATAGGGTTTAGAGAAAGTCAAAAAGGATCCATGTTAGACGTCAATGGCTTTAGTTATTCTTGCTTTATGTTTTGAGTTGATCTCATAGTATACAATTTTATGATATTATATTACATAAAAGATTTTTAAGAGGAATAACACCTTTTAGTTTAACAGTATCAAGTAACATATTTTAAGTGGGATCACCGGATCAGGATCAAGTAATATAGTAAAATGTTCACTTTTAAAAATAAAGTTTATTGGATCTGTGAGTTAGCGTATGGTTACTTAGGGGGTGTTTTGGGTTGGGTTTTAAAGTGTATTTTTAGATTATTGCATTTTGAAAACGTAAATAATCAGTTTTTAGTGTTTGGGGTTGAGTTTTAAAATGAATTTTTAGGCTACCAAAACGCAATAATCTAAAAGCAGCTCCACCTCTGTTTTCCAAAACGCAGAAGCTGTTTTGAAAAATCAATCCCAAACACCCTCTAAGTTCTCATTATTCTTTCGTTGCTAAATTTTAAAACCTAATGGGTATCCCGGTAGATAATCATATTTCCTGATTTGTTATACATTAAAAATTATGTCTGAAAAACAACTATATATATGGCAATGAGATACGTGACTTCACTACACGTCTACTTTTGTTAAGCCATGGGGTATATTGTAACATATGTGGTGTTAAAGGTGACATGACATGTTAACTTGCATTGCACACTAGTCCCTCCTTGTGTTAAGGAGCGTTAAAGATGTTATGTGTTAACATAATGTTAAAAGTCAAAATTAATTTTTTTCATTTATGAACCAAAAACCACTAAAAATATATGATTATGTGAATTTAATGAGATTAAGCCATTTCCTTAGTGTGAAGTGGAGTGAAATGGAAAAAATGGATAATGTGGTATCTAGGTGGAGTTATGACGAGTTAAAGTATACCCTAAGGCTTACTTATTCCATAAACGTTGACTTAATATGTTTTTGTACGTGACTAGCTAGTTGTGTACCGCCTTAGGAGGACGAGGCGCCACCAGAATTGGACACGGGTACCACACTACCAGCCCGGTAATACCGCCGCCACCCATGCTGTGGTGGTCCCGTGAATCAATTTTTTTTCTAGTTAATGGGCCTGTAACCTTGGGGTTTTTTTATTTTGATTTAATATAATTCTATCTTTTTTATTTTAACCGTTTGTTTTATTATTTAAATCGTGGGTAAATTTTGTTTAAATTAAAGCATAAAAATAAATTAAAATCTAATTAAATAAAAAAAACATAAAAAAGAACAAAAAAACATAAATTAATTAATATTAAACATAAAATTAAAATACATTAAAACAAAGAAAAATAAACTTAAGGTTGGCGCAACAATTGAAATGCCTCGACATGGTCGAAAATGTTGCCGTATCGAGCCGCATAGTTCACATGCGTGAACTCGATAGCCAACTCCAGATCGATGTCCGGATCCTCCCTCAACATGTGCTCTTAGAGGGTGGGTCCATCGATCACACTTATTGTTGAGATCGGTCCACTTCCGTTGGAGGCTCTCGATGGTCCGGTCGTTGATGCCGACTTGCTGGTTGAAGTCGGCCAACACGCGGTCCCAGAACCCTTCCGGGTGCGAGCCCGAGCTCGATACCCTCGAGCGTTGGCGTTGTTGTAGAGTCGAGTCGTTTCGGGCGTCTTTGTAGCACACCACCAACGCGATCTCTTCTTCCTCGGTCCAGGGTGTCATCTTTATGTAGAGTGTGGATGTTTGTTTGTTTGTTTAAATTGTGGTAAAGTGTGAGTTTTAACCCCACGGTTTGGTGTGTTTATACATAAAAGGTTTGAACAGTTTCAATGTTAATATTCAATTTTACTGACCGTTAAGGTGGACGGTTTCATGAATTCAATTCAATTTTACTGACCGTTTGATGGGAGAGTTGTAATAGTGTGAAATTAAAAAAAGTTTAGATATATAATTAAATGAAAATAAATAAAACAATCAGTGGAGTGTTGCCTCCAAAAAAGTGTTTCGGTAAAGTAAATCAGTAAAGTGATGTGGCAATGCAATGCATGATTAGTTAAAATAAGTGAAGTTGAAAAAGTTTAGGGGTAAGACCATGTGTAGTGGGAGGGGGGAAAACTTAAGGCCCCCCTCTGTGATTGGTCCATGTGGCAGCTGAGTTAACATAGGGCGTTAAGTCAAAATGGGGTGTAGTAGGAGAGGGGAAAAAACTGATTATACTTCGTCTTCATCATCACCACCACCATTCACCTTCTTCCCTCTTCTTCGACCTCTCTCACACACCCACCACCACCTTCTTCCCTTCTTCTTCATCATCTCTCACCCACCACCACCACCACCACCACCGTACACCATCACCACCACGGATCTAGCCTTCTTCTTCTTCTTCCTTTTTTCTCTTCTTCTGCCTCTCTACAGATCTCATCTCCACACTCCAGCTGCAATAATATATAAACAAAAGGAACACGTGGATGAATTTTATTTGAGGGGAAAGTTTCATTCGAGCGTTATAAACATGGCGCCTGGGGAGGTTTTTGCAAGATGGCGCCCCCATGTAATGGTGTTGGGGCCGCTATCTTTGTCTTCATGCCCCAATTCGCGCTCCATTACACCCGTCTAACACCCCTTTCCCCTTAGATAATGTATCATCGGCAAACATACCTTTAATACAGTAGTAGGTACCTGACAAAGTTCAATATATACGCGAAATACAATTGTGTATCATCCGTTTTCTTTGGATATTTGAAACGGAATTATATAGGATAACATTTGTGCTTGCTATTTAAGACGTAACATTTAGACTATATGTATTTCATAACTCTTTTAAGCATATACGTGTAATTGGTATAAGTCATTAAATTATTTTAAATTGAATAAATCACTTTTTTTTTTCATCCCGATGATTTTGGTGGAGTAACATGGGAAAACGAAGATAAGAGCTTGAGGTTATTTGGTCTCAACTTTGAATCCGATTTAGAAGAGTTTACCGTAGTGGACCTTCGGGCAGTGGGTTTTCCCCCGAATTGTTAGTTTGGTGGACTTGGACCTTCGGGCAGTGCCAACCCGCTAGCAGTTCAAATATATTTAGTTATTCGTTTAAAAAAGTAATGACTTTTTATAATTAACAACCATTCAAAATTTCAAAGGTTTTTAAAATTACATAATCAATAATTAGTGATCTATCCGTGATAACTGAGAAGTTGTGAACTTAAAATATATAACGCTAAAATTATCCCCATTCATTTCTTATTCCTAGAGAATTACTTTCCAGTATATCCTGGTTTAATAAATCATGAGGTAATTAAATAATAATAAATGAGGATTAACTTTTCCTATTAAACATGATTTTTTTTTAATAGACATGAAATTTTAAAACAATATTTTTTTAACGGTCAATAAATCAATCTTGATCACTTACGAAGTACCCACTGAACAAAGGAGTACTCTAAAAGTAATCCGGGTTCACCAATAATTTCACACTAGTTCTCGGGGAAAACTCGCCGCCCGAAAGGTCACTGCGTTAAACCCAGTCCACCAGCAGCATTTTGGTGCCGACAGGACTCACACTCCCCATCTCACATAAAAGAAAGCAAGAAAAGTGTCACTCCACCTTAAAAGGATCGGATTTAAAACAAAATTAGTTCGAAAAATATCCGTAGATAATTTTAAAGTATATAGCAACTTTGAGTGGACTCGTTTGAGACTTTATGCTGCTCTTCTTTTCATGCGACTTCTTTTTGTGCTTTTGTAATCGTTATGGGCAATTCATGATGTTATCAATGGGTGCCGATTAAAGCAGATGCTACCTTTTATTTCTTTACTAATTTTTTTTACTTTTGTGGAAATTAAGTTTGCATTAATCTTAGATATTTTATTTTTCAATATGTGCAAATTTTCGTGATAATTCGAGCATTCATGATTATAAAACTAAGTCGTAATTATTATTCATATAAATCATAACTTGTTCAACTTTGAAACATGATGTGACATCCATGCACTAATTTTATTGAATTATTGTAAGTAATTCTTATGAAATATACACACACACATGGTGGTGAGAGGAATCGAGTGACCACTTGTTTACACCTTGCTATGTTTCCATGATGGTATGACAAAATGTATCGAGATGGTGGGGTACGCCTGAAATTTTTTTGCCTTCTCGATTTGGGATCTACCTATGTTGCACTTGCACAAAACAAAAGAAAAGGTGTTTCAATGGATTGTCTTCATGACTTGGTGGTGTATTCAAAAGGCGATGAACAAGCTTATTTTTTTCCAACAAGGCTATCCTCATACCCAAAGTCGATGAAAATATCAAATCGGTTGGCTATCTTTGGATTAAGAATAGGTCTCCACATGAATCTTTGTCTTGGAAAAATTGGAGTAACTTTGCTTTGTAATTGTGTTATTTTTTGGTGCTAATGACTTGTTAGTGTCTCTTAATGAAACGTGTCGTTCCAATATATATATATATATATGTATAAAGACTAGAATGAAAACCTAGAGCCTTCAAGGTCACCAACGTTGTCTGCGTTTGCGGGTGGGTGGCCTTTGCCACTAGATTTACTCGGATGATCAGGTTTTTATTTATCGTAAAAAAATAGAATTTTAATATCCAATAATGCCTTACAGTTTTGAAACCATGTTTCCAAATTTAAGGCATTTTTCTACAAATATTTATGTTTTTATTTCCGTATATTGATACTATATAAATATAATAATACATATAAGTAGAACAGAAAGCTTATTTTTTTTATATATATACTAGATTATACCCCGAGAACGTCCCGGGATTGAGAAATCTAATATGACATATTAAATTTACATATGAAATAAAATGATGCGCTTTACAGTTACATACAGGAAAGCTTCGGGTAGCACCTAACCTAAAACAATTAAATATGTATCTCCAATGTTAACGTCTAACCTTAAACAATGTATAACTCTAATATCAATATCTAACCTAAAACAATGTATAACTCCAATGCTAACGCATGTTGAAAATAGAATTCATATTTACTGATTTGAACATAATTAGTGACTTGCCTATACATGATTAATGATTTACCTGAACACTTTGTGTTTTTTTTTCCTGTATGAACGAAACCCCACAAAAAAATAGTCGTTTTTTTCTCCGTTTTTTATATAGCACTATGGTACTCGTTGGAAAGATAATAAAACGCTCATTAATTTGGTGTAATATTTTTCTTTAAAAAATCTCGTATATAAAAGATATTAACGTTTAAATATTATGGGAGGAAAGATAAGATAGAAGAATCCAATTTTATTTTTAAATTATTTTTTTCCTAAAATATCTCAATGCCACATGGAATGATACATGGCACACTCAAGGAGGAGAATGTCTCTTTGAGTGCCATGTCATTAAAATGGCTTTGGTTTATTATTTCAACATCGTAGATAAGAACATGGTTTAAAAGAAAAAACATGATTAATAAATAACATGAACACTTTGTGTTTTTTTTTCCTGTATGAACGAAACCCCACAAAAAATAGTCACTTTTTCTCCGTTTTTATATAGCACTGTGGTACTCGTTGGAAAGATAATAAAACGCTCGTTAATTTGGTGTAATTTTTTTCTTTAAAAAATCTCGTATATAAAAGATATTAACGTTTAAAAATTATGGAAGGAAACATAAGAGAGAAAAATTTAAATTTGTTTTTAAATTCTTTTTTTCTAAAATAATTCAATTTAATTTTAGTACATTAGGTTTTATATTATTATTTGTTTTTTTTTAATTTGTCACATGGCATGACACATGGCACACTCAAGGAGGAGAATGCATCCTTGAATGCCATGTCATTAAAATGGCTTTCTTTTATTATATATATATATATATATATAGATATAGATTTTCAAACAATAATATATAAATACCGCCACCGACTAGCAAGGCAATAGAAGGACAAAACAACATTACAGGAAAAGAACTACGTTTTGCATCAATTTGAACCCATGTAATATACACTTTGCTATTTTTACCAACAAACCAAAGAAAAGAATAACTTCAATACTTTAAAATATATGGTTGACATTTAAACCAATTAAACTCACGGTTTCTAAATGGCTATAATCTTTTCATACATTAATATTCGGAAGAAAAAAATAAATTATAAAAACGAACATTTTATTCTCTTTAATTTTAATAGATTGTTGCTACAGTTATTTTTGTTTTAATAAATAATATGTTAAGTGATCATTAGTGTCTGTGTTTCTCGTCGCGTCACAAGAACACACTCTAGTATATTTATGTGCATATGCATTTGATAATGATAAGATCGTTCCTTATCTTTGAGATAAATATCAAATAATAAAAGTTATAAGAGTTAACTGCAATTTGAGTCCCTGTGGTTTAGAGGTGGAGGCACTTTGCACTCATATTTGAAACTTGTCGCACTTTGAGCCACTATGCTTTTTTTCATTGTAATTTGCGTCTCTGTGGTTTAGAAGTGGATACACTTTGCACCCGTATTTGAAACCTGTCGCAATTTGAGCCACTGTGTTTTTTCTCCATTACACTTTGAGCCACTGTGGTTTTTTTCATTGCGCTTTAAGCCACTACGTTGTTTTGTCGTCTAAATGGACGTTAAACACCACAATCACAGCTTCGCCACCAACCACTATTTTGTTTAAATTTCCTTTTATCCTAACTTACAATGTCGACCACTATGCTAGTCATGTCAACTTCTTTCGATCCTTTAGTGATTTAACGGACCAGGAGATATTTAAAATCATACTTGTGTTTCCGAGTCTGTTTAGCGCTAGCCAGTAGAGGAAACTGCAGCCTTGGATCGAGTTCCTTAAGCAAAACAGTGGTTGGTGGCGAAGCTGTGGTGGTGGTGTTTAACGTCCATTTAGACGACAAACTAACGTAGTGGCTCAAAGTGCAATGAAAAAAAAAACACAGTGGCTCAAAGTAAATGAAAAAAAGCACAATGGCTCAAAGTGCAATGAAAAAAAAACATAGTGACTCAAACTGCTACAGGTTTCAAATATGGGTGCAAAGTCTAAACCACAGGGACGCAAATTGCAATGAAAAAAAAAGCACAGTGGCTCAAAGTGCGTCAAGTTTCAAATATGGGTGCCAAGTGCTTCCACCGCTAAACCACAGGATGCAAATTGCAGTTAACTCAAGTTATAGCGTCTTAAAGCTTTCATTAAGACCAAGTATTCAACGTTTTTATTCCTTGTAATTCATGAGCTTATAAAATAAAGTCTCTAATTCCACCATAAGAAGTTTCGTTTTGACTCAAAATCAAACATTCCCTATTGCTCTTGACCACTTCAAGGTCTTTATACGGGAACTTTTTCTTTTGTAATTTTTTTCTTTGATTTGACCATTATACCTACCATTTAATTACTAGTGTCTTGAATTTTGATACAAATAATAAGAAATCATGATTGTGTTTTGGTCTTCTAGTCACAAGCACATGCTTTGAAACGTTCTTTCTTCATTATTTATATATTTTTCTGAACAATTATGTAGGTATACACTCTTGTAGATAATGTTAGAATGCACATTCTCGAATCTCTCTCCACGTAATAATAATTCATACATTATTTTGTGGGCTCACGTGAGCGAAGGCGAAGCCACGTTCATGGCAAGGGACAACCTACTACATTCGTCATTCGTGTGTGGCGCTTTAGTTGTATAACTTTATATGCATTTGTAGCCGCTTTTAGGTTTTAGCTTATAATTGTACTCTTTGTATATAAAATTAAAAACTATCATCTAAGCATTAAAAGTTCAATATATATACACGAGGTGGACACTAGGGGTGTAAACGAGTCGTGTCAAACCCGAGTTTAGGCTATAAGAGCTTAACCTCAACTTGTTTTGATCTTTATATCTAAAGTTTGAGCTCAGCTTATGTGTAGTTTTAAAATGTTGACTTTGCCTCTAGCAGTGACGGATCCAATAAGGCAGAAGGGTGGGCCTGTGCCCACCGTCCGGTGACCCTCGACGATCCAAATCTTAATGTTAATATGCGTATTTTAAGATAATTGATTTTAACCGGAAGGTGGGCACATGCCATCCTCCTGCCTCACCGAAGTGTCACCAAAACCTATTCATAAAACTCCTTTTGATATTTTTATGAATTGATTTTCACCAATTACCTCAACTTGGTTTGACCCACCTTCTTTAAACCCAATCAAAATGTGTCCTCCGTCAAAAATATTTTGGATCCGTCATTGCCTCTAGATCGACTGGTATAGTATTTATTTGTTTATTGTATTAGTTGAATACAACCATCTAATGCGTATTTATAATAAGAGACATTAGTAGTTTGTGTGTACATATATATAACATAATATATAGTGCATTACTTAGGGGTTGTTTGGCAGTTTCTGAATGGTCATTAAGAAATAGCTTCTTAATGACCATTCAGAGGCTACGAAACAGCGCATTAGTTATGTTTATCATAATTTTATATAATAATAACAAATAATTATGATGAAACAAACAACAAAAATGGAATATTTCATAGATTGGTAACCAAGTTTTATGAGTGTTCCAATCAAGTCACTCATTTATAAATCTGTTCTAATTAAGTCACTAAAGTTTATTTTATGTTTTGATCCTATATAATTTACCTAAACAGCAGGTAAACTATCATATGTGATATTTTTTTTTTGGTTTTATTTTATTTTACACATGTTATAATTAATACCATCTCCTTCAAGTTTCCTACAACCTTCACCGACCACAACAAAAACCATTAAGAACGGTTCCATATCTCATGGCATCTTAAGGTGATGTAATCATAGATGAAATCGCCATTATAATCAAGCTCAAGAAGTCAGCGTTATTGTTTATGTCTAGATTTCGATGATTTTCGACTCGATTTTGTCGCAACGGCAAAGCGGCGGAGGTAACAGACTCGTCACCGACAACGGCGGCGACATTAGCTTCATCTCCGTAACGTTTGTTTGCAAAACTTCTTTCACGGCTCAATGATCGAGCGACTCGACGACGTCAACGCATATGGATCTTTGACTGGCGGTTGAGCTGATACAGGTGCTGATATTAAAAAGGAAAAAGGGCAAGATGAAGATGGTGATGCTGCCCCTTGGTAATGTTTATCACCTCTGCCTATTTCTTAGATGGAGACGGAGTGGTTTGTTACCGGGAGGTGTAGCCAGCAAACATTGTTGGAAAAAAAAAAGATTTAAGATGACCTTCTATGGTGGAGGTTTTACGAGAGAGAAGGGGTATATATAGATGGTCAATTGGGGATTTTATATTATTATTATTTGATATTGCATCAGTTCATCAAGCGGCCATTGTGGCTCAATGCAATTGCATGAATCCATTGCTGATTACCACTGGTATTCGAAGTAAACAAATTACAGCATATTATTAGTATTTAACTATTATTACCAATTTTTATTTTGTAATCTTTTAATCATTGATGGGATTTATAAATCATGTCACAAATTTAAAAATATTAAATAGATTTTTTTGAAAAGTAAAAAATATTAAATAGATGCCATATGAGATTGATGACCTTCTATCTAGGTAAATTATCTAATATTAACACATTAAAATAATCTTAAGTGACTTAATTGGAACAATAATTTTTGTGAGTGACCTGATTAGAACAATGGTTAAACTTGGTTACTATTTAACAAAGTTACCCCCATATAAACTAACAGCCTCGTTTAGGATTGTGAGTCTAGTCGAGCTAGGTAACTGAAGTCCGACGTTACATTTGAGGCAATCGCATCACATGTTCTTTTTATTTGACATGCATAGTTCGACGTAGCAGGATATATTATCAGTGTGCTTGATCAACGTACAATAGTCAACCAGGTATAAGGTCTGAAAAGCCATTCAAATATATACCATCATTATATGTATAAAATTATGGTATATACCATCGTATAGTTGTAAAATATGATGATATTAAAAAGGTAAAGTAGGATGGATGAATTGCTTTAGCAAATCCTTTGAAGAAGGATGAAAATGTTAGTGATGTAAAGTTACGTAGATGAGAATACATTGTAAATGGTATAATTATATAATATTAACCGGGTTAGTGCTCAGCTGCATCACCAACAATACACACTTGATGATGAAAACAATTTGGTGCACTTGACATCACGACCAAATTTCTTATCATAAACAATACACACATGTTGATGAAATCTTGAGTGAGTAAGCACACTTTACGTCTCGTTACAGCTTGTAAACTCACGTGCAGCCAACATTCATATTATTCAAGTAAATAAGAAGTGGCCATGTGTTATAACGAACTATAATATACTCAATGACATGCAACACGTCAAGTGATAAATAAGGTAGGCTCGTTTGTAGAAGATGCTAAAGTGAAGGTGGAGGCAGATGGAGAATGACAAGATTTCGGTTGTTGGTCAAGTAAGTAGACTTAATAGTTGACGCTATGCAGTTGGTTCCTATTAGCAGTAGAATGATGTATGGAGAACGAAGATGGTCAAAACAGTATACGAAATTATATGTAAAAGGTTGTGTTAACGTGACAATGTTTTTGAGTGTTTTTATCGTTTACTACGCAAGAAGAATCGAAATTGGTAATTTTAATGAAACAAAGAAAGAGAAATGGATTTAAAGTTGTTAGCTTGACAAAAATCATGTTGAATATTGCGTTCAACATTGCGAGAAGTGCATAGTCATGACTTGTACGAGCTTTAAGTGTAACACACAACATATCTGCCATCCCCACTATCTTTTTCTCTGTCTTTAAATCATCAATGCACTATACAAGTGTTCATAGTTGCAAAAAGTCGTCCGAGTTGACCGATTACTCACCGAGTACTCGCTACAGGGTAGGTCACCGAGTCTAGCCGAGCAGGACGAATATTCCGAGTACTCCCCGCATAGGCCGATTCGAACCCCGAGTACTCGCCCGACTAGGCCGAGTACTCGCAACTCCCCAGTCAACCGAGTTGGTAGCACCTAGCGAGTTCTGCAACCATGCAAGTGTTTAAATGATTCTCACAGTTCTCAACATAAAAAAGTTTCGAGAAAGAATGTGCACCCCTCTATCTGATAAATAAAAAGAATACCAAGATTAATGATGAGCCCACATGTAAGGTAGGAAGTCATTTACAGTTCCCAAAATGAAGTGTGTTTTTAAAGATGGTATGCTTAACAATCCAGACTTGTGAAAACGTGGTGACTTAACCTTTCCAAGTACGTAAAGCGAATTTAACTTAAGAACACTTCCTTTAAAAAAGCTAAAATTGATTAAAAAACCAACACATGCCATAAATAAGCCCATCCGTTACACTTGCATAGTTTGTCATTAGAATAATAAAGCATAGGGGTATAAAATAATTTGTGATGTAAAAAACAAATCATAATTTTACGATGATGATTGTCGTAAACAATCCTATGCATTGTACTTCTTGCTTTATTATAACTGTATAGTTTCATCATCATCATCATCATACTTAGTTAATCCCACCTATAGCAAAGCTAAGGTAGGGTCTGAGGAGGGTAAGGTGTAGACAGCCTTACCTCTACCCCTAAGAATAGAGAGGCTGCTTCCAATGAGACCTCTGGCTCGATGTGGTTTGGTATCAAGCCTTGGACATAAGGCACAGAACACTTAGCAATCGGGACAAACCCGATCGGTGCATGTACCCCTTTGTCTTTTGGCTATCAACGCCACCACATGATGCATGATTAACCGTCCGTCGTTTTTAACGTTATTTTTACGAAATTAGTAAAATAACGCTAAAACTAGTGCAACTTTACTTTTGCCCCCCGTGGGCCACACATATATACATTATATGTGCACACCATAAGTGGGGCGTTATAACTGTATAGTTTATGTCATTAAAATCATAAAGCATGGGGTAATAATATTATTTGTGATTTAAAAAAGAAAGCGTTATCCTTAGATGATGATCACGCTAATGAACAAAGCAGTAAAAGAGCTTACAGTGCAAAGTGTACGCCTACGATTCATTATAAGACAATGCATAGTGGTGTGGTGCGACAACCACATCACTGTTAAACCAATACATAGTCATTAACTATGAAGCGTCATAGGCTGATAGGCACCTTGGCATGAAAGAGAAAAGTGGCGGAGCGTATTAAAGATCAACCAATTTTACCTTTTTATTTTTATTTAAATTTAATTTTTAGTTAACCATTGCACACTTTGTTTAAGTTAAAATCCTAATGCTTACGTGACAATGCGTTATTTTGCACCTATTAGTTAAACCACTATACTCAATCATAAGTTAAGAATTCAATGTAAAATAAAGAGATTTATTTCAATTCGACATGGAACAAACAAGTTATGAAAATAAAATTCAAAATCAGATTCAACAAAAGAACAACTAGTCTTGCAGATCTTCATCTCATGCAAAATATGAAACCCACAACATACCAAAAGACTAGCCTTGTTTTCACATTTAGAGGAACTTATGGTGAACATTTATATTGGAATAAAAACCATCATATATTACACAAATGAAATTGTTTGCCTTAGATTTTAATATTCATCCAAATGGAGCACCAACTACTGGGTTAAAAGAATAAAGAGCCTGCTTTTTACACAACGGCTCCCACGAAAAAACAATGAATGCCATCAAGCCGGCTGGGAAAACACATCAACCATGGTAAAGACAACGATCCCATAAGGGCATAAAGGCATGAAGCAGGCCGGTGGCGAAGTAAGAAAGAAGGGTTGTGTACCAATGACCACTCGTTTGCTTTGCTGCATTTATTAATTTTAAATAATATTTATTCCCTCACATACGCCTTGGCTTACAGAACCTAAATGACTTGGAACGCCTCGTGCTCTTTAGAACCAAGGAAGCGCCTAATTTTATTGTAATAGCCAAAACCATAATAAACCTTTTAAACACAGGAGACTAAGCTTCAAGTAGAAACACAACCCTTGTAATTATAATAAAACCAATTAAACAACACATATAAGCAAATACATAGTAGGCATGCTATATAATAAACCAACTAGCACAAGGTCAATTGACCTAGGTTAGACCAAATATCCTTGCTCACAAACCAAAATAAATAATGGCTCAATTTAAACCAAATCATAAACTTCATATCAAACAAGAGTAGCATCAAAAGATCGAGAACTTAAAAGACATTATTAAGCATGTGTTTGGACTTTGGTTATAAAAGACTCACCTGTGACAATACACACTCGGTTCACTTGATCCAAGCGTCATAGACACACAATACAAAAGACTTCTTTTGTATTGCTTGCCCAATCCCAGCCATCACCGACCTGCAGACATCTGCTACTAATTTCGTAAACATTTGTGCCCTAGGTAACATAAATATATAGCGGGCCAAAGCAAGGTTTTTTTAACTCAAGCTTTAGGGCCATGCCTGATCCAAAATCACTTGATTTGTTACTCCTGTATCCGAGAACCAGAACAAATAAAATGTTGGCCAAATGAAGCAAGTGGTAGGGCGACTCCCAAGAACTCTTTGCAGGGAATACAAAAGGTTAAAAGACCCAGAGGATTACAAATCTGACATCACCCCCATAGTTGTTATGGCTCCAATTGTAATGGTACCATTATCCCGGTGTTATCCTAGAGCATAACAGCCCCAAACTACCGTCATGATTAATATTATTTCCGCCAAAATGGCAAAAGATAACACCCAGCCTCCAGAAAAGAGATCAAATTTGGCAGTAAAACTATGCTTACCATTAATATTAACAAGTCCATAACTTCTGCCCAGCTAATCATCTTGTTCATCCTTATCCCAAGTCAGTCTCCTCTAGCCCCACAACCCGTATCATTCTCAGACGAATGTAATTCAAAATAAAACCAAGAAGGCAATTATATAGCCTGTTTTTATCACTCATACCACAAAACGCAATAGTTTTAATTCACAACAGATCAGATTGTTCTTATTTCTTTTCAACACAAATCGAGCTTCCGAAACCTAGAAGAACTATGCCAGCTACAACGCCACCATCTGGATAACAATTAAGCAACAACTCACCTCTCACATCAAAACAGTGAAGCTTTAACCAGAAACAGAAAAACCATCCCAATAGAAACACTCACTTTGTAACTTTGTTACGCACAGACTACAGTTCATATCAACTGATTCTCGTACACCTTAAATGAGATGCTAGGTCTCGACAGCAGCAACAGCGCTTAGAAGCTGAGTTACCAATGCATTCCAGCTTCAATCAGCCAAATATTACAACCCAAACGATCGGTTTACACTCACAGATAAAGCTTATAAACAACATAAGCTGGAAAGAAACAAATATTGAATCTTGGACACATCTAGAACATAGTTTTTTTATTTGTTTCATCACACCAGTTTTACAGCAATGGCATCTGAAAACACATATCTTCCTATAAACAAACTCTATAGCTTCCATGACATTCAAATCATTATTCCACATTATATACATAAAAAACGAAAACACATCTATTGTGTTCCTGCAACCGTTAATCAGATGCTTATTTTTAATAATAATGCAACTTATAAGCCTCGTCACCTCAAACAACCAAATATTTCTGCTGAAACAAACAGTTTACACTGACCAACTAAATCTTACAAATAACATAAGCTGGAAAAGAGCTCAATTAGTATAGCTTACTTAATATCACCAAATACATAAACAAATGAACACATATATTCCAACAAAAGAACTCTATAGCTTCCATTACATTCGTATTCATATTCTTATTTCACAGATTTAAAAAACACATCAACTGTACATACCGAAATCCAAAAAAGATCCACAAAATGAAACCCTAAACAGGTGGTATATTACTGAAAGAAAAGCCTTTATAACCTTTGTAAGCATAGTAAGCAATCCTGGTATAATAAAACCCGGTATAAACAACACAGCCCCCAATATAGCAAAAAACACACCTAACAAATAATATAAAAACTCATCATTAATTAATAATAATAATAGGAAGAATGAATGAGAAGATATTATAATAATAACAATAATACCGTGGCCGGTGTCACCGCCAACGCGATTGAGAGCCATGAAGATGCCGGAGACGAAAGAGAGGAGGCCGAAGACGAGGAGAGAGACGGCGAGAGAGATCTCTTTGATGGGAGGGCGGTTGTGGGGAGTGTAGGAAGAATCGGAGTCCATCATTATGTCTTCGTCAGAGATGGAGAAAGCGTGATCTACGTATGCCATTGCTTACGATTAGGGTTTGATGAGAGTGAAGGAGCTTGGGGAAGAAGATTAATAATAACAATGGTGAAAATTGAGGGTTTGGTTTTGGGGAAAAAGCAGGAGGAAGGGATTATTGGATTGAATGAAAGTTTGCGTGATAAACCGGTTTTCTTTAATTGCTTTTGACGATTAGTCGTAGTATACTTTTTTTTCTTTGTTATTTGGTCTAATGTAGTTTTTATGTAACTAGAGTTGCAAAAAGTCGGTATTGTTTATTATTATTGAGTTAATTACACGGATGCTCCCTATGGTTTTAAAATATTTCATGTTTGCTCCCTAGAACTTATGAGTAACACTGATGCTCCCTATAACTTATGATTCATAACACAGGTGGTCCTTTGACCTAACGTCCGTTAAAGAACATCACGTGCTTCGAGCATGAGGGTAAAATTGTCATTTCCATGGTCCTTTTCACTCCAGGTCCCTAGGGATCAGTTCATTAAAGACAGTTGTCCCTCATTTTCCCTCCAATTCTTCCATACTCGTCTATAATCACAGTTGTCCCTCTCTGAAGAAGGCGATTTCATAATCACAAGATGGGGTGGGATATCAGGAAGAAGCACGATACTTTTGATTACGAAGAACGTTATGGTAAGTATCGTAACGATTGCACATCTATTCAAGTTAAATTTTTAGCCCTAAATCTATCTTTTTTAAATTTAACAGGTGGAAAACCTAATATGTTCTCTGCTAAACTGCATCATGGAGGTATGTTTAAGAATTTCCCTGGAAGAAGGTATGTTCAAGGTACTTTTGTTTACATTGATTGGCTGGACATAGATGAGTTCTCGGTTCATGAGATGGATTGGATGGTGCGAGAACTAGGGCTTTTTGAAGAAAATGTCAGACGTTATTATCATTTTCAAATACCTGGAAAGGAGTTGGATTATGGGTTAGTAGCTTTAGGATGTGATTCAGATGTTAGACATTTAGCCCAGTATGTTGGTGAAAACAAAGTTATAAACTTTTTTATTGAACAAAGTAAGAGTGATGTTGATACTTATATGAAATCACCAGAACCACCTAGAGTAGTTATTGAGGAATTACCAGATGAGGGTGGTTCTGTTAGGAACAGGAATACTAGGAAAAAGTTAGTCCCTAGGAGAAGATTGTTGCTTGAATATGTTCCTGCAAATGAGGTTGCAGATGAGGGAAGGAATACAACTAAGGTTGCAGATGAGGTTAGGAATACAACTGAAGTTGTAGATGAGGGTGTAAATGCAAATGTGGTTGCAGATGAGGGTTATTGTGCAGATGGTGTAACCTTTGATGATATTGACTTTTCCAAAGAATTCCCTGCTACTGAGCATGGTAATGTTGATGAAGGTTCTGCTGAGGAGAATGCAAGTATGGGGGATAATGGTGATGAAGGTTCTGGTGAGGAGAATGCAAGTATGGGGGATAATGGTGATGAAGGTTCTGCTGAGGAGAATGAATGTATGGGGGATAATGGTCATGAAGGTTCTGCTGAGGAGAGTTCCACTGAGGGTGATGATTCACAGGACAGTGATTACTTTTATGACAAGGATAATGAAGTGGAAGATGTGGATGTTGATATGAGAGACTTCAATGATTATGTTGATCCTGATGAAGAGTATGTTGGTAGTCATCATTCTCCTAATGTTCATAACATTGAGACTGTTGAAAGTGATGATGATGTTGTTGGTGGGGCAAATTTAAGCTATGAGTCATTTGATAGCTTAACTGATGAAGAAATGGATGACTTTGAAACCAGAAGAAGCCAGAAGTTGAGAGAACTTAGGCATGCAGCAAAAAAGGTTAGATATACTTACCTTTGATTTACTTACCTTTTAATTGTGTTTTGATTTGTTAAGTATACTTACTTTCAACTATTTGTAATGTTTAGAAGAATAAGGGCAAGAATCAACTTTTAGAAGTAACATTTGAGGTTGGCCAAACTTTTGGAACTGCTAAAGAGGCTAAGGATCTCATCAGGAGGCATGCTATTGAAACAAGAAGGGAGTTGTCATTCCTGAGAAATGACAAGAGAAGAATTAGAGCTATATGTGAAGGTAGTTGCCCTGAATTCAAAAAAGGTGGTGGGTCCAAAGATAGTGGTAAGGCTGTTGGGCCCAAAGCTGTTGGGCCCAAATCTGGTGGGTCAAAGGCTGGTGGGTCACAGGCTGGTGGGTCAAAGGCTGGTGGGTCAAAGGCTGGTGGGTCACAAGCTGGTGGGTCAAAGGCTAGTGTTGGGCCCAGCAGTGGGTCAAAAAATGTTGGGCCCAAATCTGGAGAATCTTTTGGTGGGGAACAAGATGCAGACAATAATGCATTAACTGGTCATCAAAAAAGGAAAAGTAGATTAAAATCTGCAACTTGTCCATGGGAACTGAATGTGCAAATCAATTTCCAAAGAAAAGCCTTATATAAAAAGGATTAAAAGAAACAAACAATAACAAAATGACAAAAAGATAAAAAAATCACGAGAATTACTGTTCTTTTCTTATTCCAATAATATCTCTTCCCAAAAATCACATGTAAACAGTAATTAAACACAGATAAAAAACAGACGCATTCATGATTACAAACAGACGCATTAGTAAAAAAAACAGACACAACTAAAGAGTTAAACAGACGCACTCATTCGAGAAATCAGACGCATTCATTGATTCAGTCTTCTGCTCATCTTCAAAACAGACGCACTCAGTTCTTCTTCAGACGCATTCATTGCTACCATCTTCAAACTCTGTTCATTGATCCAGTCTTCTGCTCATCTTCAAAACAGACGCACTCAGTTCTTCTTCAGACGCATTCATTGCTACCATCTTCAAACTCTGTTCATCTTCAACCTCTGAAAAACCATCGAAACTTGAATTTTTTATATCAAACCTGAAAATCTTATAAAATTCGTTCAAAAACATTAAAAAATAATAAAACAAAACATATAATTACAAATTTAAAAAAACAAAATCAAATTTAAATTTAATCTTCGATAAACAGAGTACTAAAAAACGAAAATTATGCTTTGGTTTGATGAATAACAGATTGATATGATGTTGACGATCATGATTTGAAACGAATATGATTTGAATCTCATTAATTTTTGAGAATCATCAGGTTAATTAAAACGTGATTGAAGGAATTGAATGATCGTGTATATAGACGACTATACCCCTGGGATAAACCAGAATTAGGTTAATTAAACCTAACCAGAGTGGACAGGTGGCGAATTTTGGTGGCTTCTTACGCTTCTTACGTTAAGCAACTTTATACCGTATCATGATAAAAAAAAAGATAAAAAAAATGTAAACTAGGGATTGAACCAAGCTTAAACCATCAAACCCTTAAATAAACCTTGACTTTGTTAAAAGCAATTAAATTAAATTAAAATAAATAAATTAAATAAAAACTTAATGAATGTGAATAGGGTTTAAATGAATGAAAGGTGAAAAGCCTGCCGAAATTCAGATCTAAAATTAGACGGACGAGCAACAACCGGTTATCATATCAGCGTCGCAAAATGGCCAACACCGTCGCTATTTCTTCCATATTAATCCTCCTCCTCCTCCTCTTCATATCCAATTCCCAAGCTGCATCCTCCTCCGTCGATTTCGTCAAGAAAACCGTCTCTTCTCATCCCATTGTCATCTTTTCCAAATCTTACTGTCCGTACGTATCCTTATTACTATTAACATTTATATATATTCTTGATTTGTTTATTTTTGGTATAATAAATTATAAATATTTGATTAATTACTACAGGTATTGTAAAAGGGCTAAAGGTGTGTTTAAGGAGTTGAATGTCAAGCCTTATGTCCTTGAGCTTGATGAGAGAGGTTCTTTGTTTACATTTGCGCACCTCTTTATGCTAAACATTTACTTCATTTTAATTTAACATTGCTTTCGATTATGCTATTTTCTTAACTGATTGTATGCCATGTCTGATTCTGCTATATGTGTTAGATTAATAGGGGAAATTATAACCAATTTTTGAACGAACGGAAAGAATTACCATTAGGGTGTAAATGAGGCATAGCGGCTCGTTTAAGCTATGGAAGAAAGCTCGAGCCGAGCTCGATCTCAGAATAGCAGGGCTAGTACAGTCGAGCTCGAAGCTTTATAAAAGCATGACGAGCTGAGCTCAAGCATAGTCGAGATTGGGCTCGGCTCGTTTACACCCCTATTTACTATTTTTATCTCAATGATTAGCTATCACCATGAGAATTCAACTTTAAACCCTAAAGCCTTAAAAGAGGCTTTGTCAAGGATCTACCTTTGATATATCTCATTACAACACATGATGAGCTTGGGCTTGTGATTTTCGAAGATGTAGTTTGCTAACGTTTTTTTAATCAAAGGATCTATCGTTGATATATCGCGTTACTGAGAATGATAAATTTGGTCTTGTGAATTTGAAGACGTATTTCGTTAACATTTCTTTTATAAAAAGAGATAAAATTTTATCAAAAACATTTACGTTGACGGTGTGATCAAGCATAAGAATTTATTTTTCAATATTTATCAAGAACTATCACATCTTTTAACAATGTTAAACCATCCTTGCTCTGGTTGAGAATTAGACTTTGTTGTTACAAAGTAGTCTAATGCTAAAGCGGCATCAACACACCAGGTTGTCGGGACTTACAAATTTTTTATATGATTATAACATGCAGATAATGTCATCCACATAAAACAACAGCAGCAGTATAGTCTTTATCCGTTGATAGAGTAATTAGCATGACATTATTTGTTTTTGATATATAGTCAGGTTTATTATGTGGACAGGTTTATTATAATTATTAGTAATATACAATATGGGATTTTCATTAAGATTTGTGGGATGGGTTTTGTTATGCAGAGGATGGGTCGAAAATTCAGGATGCACTGAGTGAGTTAGTCGGGAGGCGTACTGTTCCACAAGTGTTTATCAATGGGAAACACCTTGGAGGTTCTGATGGTAAGTTCAAGCAACTCTTTAACCATATTTTTGTTTCTACAAATCACAGGTTAGCTTAATAAACCTTTTGTCGTATTGGTCTGTCTTTGTAGATACTGTTGAAGCGTACCAGACTGGAGAATTGGCTAAGCTTCTTGGCATTGATAGCCATAAAACGGACCTTTGAGCTTTAAGCCGTCTGCAGCCTAATAATGCCGCAATATGTACCAACGGTAGTAGTTTCTGTTGACTTAATTTTGTGTTTATGTCAACATATGTACCAATAAATTTGGATATCATAGCGTTTGTAATACATATTCGGCCTTTTACCTCTTTATATCTATAGCGATAAAGTAGTCCTGAGGAACCTTGGTGTATCGTTACAGTGTGCATTAGATTAAAAGTTGTACTTGACTATTTGGTTTAGAAAATTTTTTCACATAAAATTGGAGTCAGGGTTCGCCTTCTTTGTATTATTTAAACAAGCACAAATCAGAAACAAAGCATAAATTTCAAAATAATCTAATTAACTTTTTTTGGTGAATGTACCATTCATAACTGGCAAATTAATCGAAATTTTAAGGAGGGAAATTGGGATTGTTTGCCTAGAAAATACAGTAATTTTTTTTTAATGCAAGATGTTCTAACCCAGGCAATGAATGTACATATTGGAGTTTCGGGATTTTGTCTAGTGATTCTTCGGTGGTGCCGGTCATAAAAAAAAAAGAGTTTTTGTGTTAAACTGTTAATTGTTCATCCTGAATCGATAAAAATTTACGGTTGCCTAGTTTTGATAGTTCCAATTATTTTCATAGTAGAGAAATATGGTACGCACAAGCTAGGGATGACAATCAAACCCGAACCCGATGGGTAAACCCGACACGTTTGGGACGGGTCTGGGGTCGGGTAATCGGGTATGGGATTAGTTTTTATTTTTTTCGCGGGTTCGGGATTTGAAGATATACCCGTTTACCTGACCCGATTACCCGATAAAGTATATACCCATTTACTCGATTAGATATTCAATATAATTTCTTATATATCTTTTTAAATACGTATGCATAATATATCTAATTGTCCATCTAGATTGCCATCTTGTGTGCTAAAAAGTAACAAAAATGAGTGTATAGTCCCCAAGTAATTGCATGTGGTGAGATTGGCAGCTCTTGAGTTATTTCTACCACAGTTTGCAAAAGTTTTCTCCTTTTCTTCAATCATTTCATACAAAAAATAGTTGTTTTTATGCAACGTTGGCCTGGAGTAAATCTTTTACTGCACCAACAACACTCTCCACGAACCCCTCTTATCATCAATCTCCTTGCTTGAAAGTTGTTTCGACGAATTCGCCTTTTGGCAGCTGGTCCTTGTAATGGTAATTTCAAGGAATTCATAGGTGCCTTCTTGTTTATCCAATTTTGATGCCGTACTTGCTAGAATACTTGCAATTGTCGAATCAGCTTGTTCTTGTGATCTCGCCAAGGATCAAGCAAAAAATGTGGTTTGGACATTCTTACATAGGGTCACAATAATCTGGCAATGAATCTGTTTGGGATAATGTCGTCAATGCTCCGATTGTGACTTTTAACATGGTAGTTGCAAACTTGGCTGAAATTAACCGGACTTAATCCTCCCATGGTAATTCGTTAATCGCTACACCCCTCTTCTTCACGTAGGATTGATGCCATTGCAAAGCTTTCGACGTCCCAAGTGAAGTGATGCATAAGAAAATTTCAAATGTTCATGCGCCTCGTCTTTGGTGAAGATACATTCACACTTGTACCACAACCATCCCTCACATCATTGCCATCAAATTCTGGAAATTGTTGTAGATGGGTTGGCTTCCATTGTTCAAATTTTGTAAGCCTCGTTCATTGTAGATCGCATACTTGCCTCTCCGTAAGGTTCTTTTCTGATGCTGATCGGCATCCAGCCATCTCCCTAAATTTCCTCTTTTATGTTGCTTGAATCTCTTCGAAATACTGTCGGTTTTGTCAGCTGCCAATTCCAATCTGAGAAGCGATTTCTCATGTTCCTTGATTGTGTTCTCCACCCATCTAATCTACTCCTAATTCTACTCCACAGTCTACAACATGAACCAAAACCTCGACCTCTAGAGGGCAATTGTTCTTCGATCAATCAATACCGATACGTTATTACGACCCCTTACTGATACATGACTTGAAACGACTAAATGACATCAAATTGTTAATTTTTTATTTTACAGAATGTTACACAAAACACCTTTCATGAATTACATAAAGTTCACAAGTATAGTCCCTCAGCTATTTATCAAGCTAAAATGCTTTTACCTAATTCTTACATAGATCAATTTCCTGCTGTGTCATCGGAAAACCCAAGTCAATAATCAACTGCAGGGTTGAGATGAGAACAAAATAACACAACTAAGGTGGGAGGCTTTTGTCGAAAATTGCGGCTTTCTCAAGAGTGATTAGGTTACATCATTTGAGAAAGAAGAGCAGGGATGAATGGACGATATCAATTATCCAGTATGAAGTGAAAGAGACACAAAAGAGATAAAACAGTTATCAAAATATACATTTAGGACAAGCAACAACTTCTCATTATCATATAGGAAGTAGATATGATGAAATGCGTTTCGTATTTTAAGCACTTCATCAATATACATTGTTTTTCTTATCAAAACCACAACATGAGTAATCTTTTTAGACCATGTCTTTATACTTTTTTGCCAATCCAGGTTTGGCCTCTCATTACAATCAGTAACGCTAGTGAATAACGGTATTTATGACTACTTTTCTGCCGAAAAGAGTTCAACCATTTTAACAAATGTAACGAAAATTTTACACCAGAAAAATAGGACTCACAGAAGAGCTGCACCAGCCTTGGGTTTCACCACAAACCTGCAATAGACCAACTTAAATGAGGGTGGCTGCTTTAAAATACACAGATCGCACTTAACTACCAAATAGGGTTTTTTTTCTCGTTACTAAAATTGAATTTCTTTTCCATATTGCAAAATCAGCTAATTGTGCTCGTCTATTTTGGTTATGAAAACAAAGTTTGAAGCATTCATGCAACAGCCATGTCCTTGATAGCCAAGACTTTCTACTTTACCCATTTGATCCACCATCGATAAAAAAAAATCTATATCTACCCTTTTTCAAATTACCAGGTCAAAATTGTCATCTCTACCTAGTCTACTCCGCCACCATATAACCAACATGCTTGCATGTTATATGTGTGTGTGTGTGTGTGTAGGATCGTTCAATACAAAACCGGATTCAAGTATAGAACCGCGGTAACCACAGAAACACTTGTACCTATCGCTTTACCTGTGATATACACGGTGGTTATATAACCACCTTTATTTCTCTCTCCAACTACAGCCGGAAAAACACTACACACAAGTGGATTATGTTGTTCTCTTGGTTATTTAATTAAGTTAGTTAGTTATGTATTGAATGTACCCACACACACACGAAAACCATCAATAACTAAAAGTAGTCGACAGTTTTCGTAGTACACCATTAGCTAGTATTAGCACCAAGGCTTTCAAGGGAATACGAAATATGGATTTAGAAAGCATACCTGTACATGATACTGATCAGCATATTATTCTCAACTACTTTGGAGAACTTTATTAGGGTCGAGCTGGCCACTGCAATAGCTGGAAGGAACAGCTGAAAGCTCTTGCCTTCCTTTCCATTCTTCACCAGGCTTCAATGTAATGGGCTTTTCAATTGCTGCTGCTTCTACACAAAGCATGTGTTTGTACTCATCATCCCTAAATCGGCTATAGCTTTTGCCTTCTTATCCCAAGGATTCCACACCACTAACAGGGGAAAAAATAAACACACGCTTGTTACAAATTCACCAAGAAACAGGGTTTCATTGTTAGATTAATTAATAATGCAATAAAACCATAATAAATAATAATACTGAATTTATAAACATAAAAGGGCATGTATATGTCTAAGCAACTACCAGCATCAGGAAGTCCATCTTTACGAACGACAAATGTTCGTTTCTTTTCATGATCCAAGATTGCAATCTTTGTTGGTGTGCTCAGATAAATCTTGTCAACCTGAGTAAAAAATTGACGCTACATAAGCATAACCATACATGGCACAAGTATTGTTTCTAAGTTAGGTAGCTAAAGTACCTCTGATTCGAAGGTTATAGCATCTCCTTGTTCTGTAGATCTCTCCCTGTTCTTCAAGTTGTCAAGATAATCGAGTGTCTCCAATCCTTCCACTCGAACTTCACTGGTGAAACAAATATTAAGATGTCTTCTTTAAAAAACAGATCACCAAGACAACGAAAATGAACAAGCATTTTACGTTTAGAAACATAGAATCCACTGATTATTTCGTGGAGTTAATGGCTAAAATCGTCCTTGAGGTTTGGCAAGTTTTGCTACATCAGTCCAAAATCGAAACTTTTTACGTCTGGGTCCTTCTGTTTTACATTTTGTTGCCAAATTCGTCCTTGACACTAAACTCAGTTAACTATTGTCGTTAACTCTGGTGGTATTTTTGTCTTTTTGGCTGCCCCCTTTTTAAAACCCAATTTAACAGAGTTATTCATACATTTAGAAGACAAAAATACCCAGATGTAAAAAAAGAGGCAGCTAAAAAGACAAAAATACCCAGAGTTAACGACAATAGTTAACTGGGTTTAGTGTCAGGGACGAATTTGGCAACAAAATGTAAAACAGAAGGACCCAGATGTAAAAAGTTTCGATTTTGGACTGATGTAGCAAAATGGCCAAACCTCAGGGACGATTTTGGCCATTAACTCTTATTTCGTGTCACCGATCAGCATCAACATGATCAGCCTGGAAATGAGTCTTTTTAATAAAAACTTACAAACTAATCATGTCATACATATTCAACAAAAATTTCACCAGATTCCACGCAAACATATGGCCGCTGCTAGGCAGCTTTCAGGATACCAGGTTTCAGGACGTAGACAGACTGGGTTTTTGGGGAAGTCAGGAACAAAATTGGTTATAGGTGAAACTGCATGCTACACATTATTATATGATGGTGTTTTCTGGGTCTTCAGTTTAAGAAAGAAACATGCAAGGATTCAGTTTTGGTACATACTTGGAATAGGGCAAATTTTAGAAAACACAATGCAAGTTTACCTATTTTTTTAATATAGTTTATTAAATCAACGGGGGATTTATAATGTCTGCAGAGCAAAATAAAAGTGTGAAGAGAAACATAGAAATAAGTCTGTGGCAGATCTGATTAACTGTGACTGAAATAAAGAAGCTACCATCAACAGGTCATTGCAAATAAAATGTCTAGAATTACGATTTATCATAATAATAACAGCATGAGCTTCTATATGGTATTTACATGTTTGATGGCATTTTGTATGTAAATGGTACTGAACAAATATTGCTTTGCATACAAATTATTTTCTTGCTGGCGAGTACAATATTGCAACACAAAATGAATAGTTAATAAATATGATACTTAGCGCTGTCATTTTTTGTTTGGTCATAAGTTGGTTAGAGAAGTAATTCTAAGGTTGTCCTAATATATCAACTAAAAGGTGCAAAACAAATTTACCTGATGTCTGAAACAGAAAAATATGTGTGATATGCAAATGTAAACAGAAACGGCTTTGAATCAGTATTTCTGATCCGAGATGTCAACATCAAGTCTCCTGCAGGTCCCAGTGTAACCCTCAACCGATACTCAAAGCTACAAATAACTGGATAGAGTTAGAATTGATTACAAATTAGATTAAAAAAATTTGACGATCATCTATCTAGAAAGAATTTGAGCATACTAATATGCTTTTCTAGTAGACAAGATAAGTTGGAACTTGTATGAGATATACCTGTGAGGCCAAATCTTCAAGTCCTCTTCAGTGGGTTTTAGTAACAAATCAACAAAAACTCTGTTGGTGGCATTGACATTAGGTGGAAATGCAGGGGGGTCAGGTTCTATGGTCCATAGTCTGTTTCTAGCAAATCCATGTGTTTCAAGAGGACCCAAATTTGAGAACTGCACCAAGAAAGCATGTGAATAAATCCAAGAAGCCGTAATCTAGATAGCAAAAAGACAAGAAACGCAAACCTGAGGAAAGCATATAGGAATACCCCCACGTATGGGCTTTGGAGGCTTATAGATTGCCTGCAAATACATTTCTGGATGATGAAAAAGACAGCAAGGTACAAAGGGCCGATTCAAAGTACTAATTTAAAAACAATATAAGCATAATCCCCTCCAATCCCTAAAGGGTGATAAGTAAAATAACAAAACCAGATAATTTTAATGAAATCATTAGCATGCCCAACAAGAATCATAAAAGCATTCATGAAAATAGAGTTAGGTGGTACCTTGCTACTGACAAAAAGCAACTCTTCTCCTTGCTCATTTTTCCAAGATGTCACATGAGCTCCATACAGATATACCTGCAAGAACAGAAAGCTTAATGACAATTAACGATGCATAATCTTTAGTATGTGGAAAGTTAAACTACATTACTAATTTACTACACGAGAAAGAACTCAAAGCATTGATTCATCTGGTTCATTGATGACCCCAACATGCATAATATACCTTAAACATATTCATATAGAACTACAATTAGATTAGAAATATACAGCACATAGCTTCTTGTCCTATGTTTCTTTTGTTTTTGTTTTATGTTATCTTTTTGAGTTGATTGGTCATTGGAAGTTTAGGACAAGACTCAAGAGTATGCCCAAGAGGCATCACAAACTTAAATAGATCTACATATCCAGGTTGGCTTAAGATGACCTATCTATCATTCTAACAACGACAAATGCTAACTTGATCAACTGCCAGACTAAAGATCTGACTTGATTAACAGTACAGTTTTGTACATCCCAAGGATGATAAGAACACAACTAAAATGCTATTTTCATTTGTCCCTGCAACTGATGAATCTCATCAAGTTTCCATCCTCTTATATTCAAGAAACACACTAATCTTATTAACTACAGTGATCAAGCCAAGCCAAGAAAAAACTATTTAAGCTAATACAAGTAAACAAAATATCAAGCTCAAATTATAGCCATTAATAAACACAAATATGCATAAAAAGGATGAAATCATGAAAATGCACAGAAATAAGAAAATGCATAATCATAAATCTCAAAAGGTTTGTCGAACAGACCTACTCTTGATGACGGCATTGGTA
This sequence comes from Ambrosia x helenae, assembly GCA_030844895.1. Taxonomy (NCBI): domain Eukaryota; kingdom Viridiplantae; phylum Streptophyta; class Magnoliopsida; order Asterales; family Asteraceae; genus Ambrosia; species Ambrosia x helenae. Next base: position 46,962 of record JAUTDX010000637.1, read on the forward strand.
TCTTTCTATGAATAAGATCAACTGAAAGGATACTACACTAGAAGGGGAATATTCCTAACTTAGATCACTAAGGCCGCTTAAACGTCCACATAGGCATTAAGCACCCCCACCACCGTAAAGGTGTGGGGACACCACAACTACAATTGGCAACTAATTGTCAAATCAAGTGTTCCAAAACTAGCAAAAGGGAACAACATTCTTATTCAACTTGTGTCGGTCTATCAAATTTCAAACTTAGCATTACTTGAACAATGAATGTGGTCATTGGAAAAGAATTTAGCAATAATGATGTCGTATTAAAAATCTTAGTCCTGATATATAAGTGTAAATCTACTAATAATTATATCATGCGTATTTAACAGACCGCTTATTAATCATTGTAAAACATGTGTTTCATATTCACTTTTGTGATCACCAACTCATGTCAAACTTGAAAACCCGATTGTCAATTATTAAGGACAGAAATGGTAAATATATTCTATTTTTGCCATCATCTTCAAACTTGATTGTCAGTTTTAATGGACAGAAATGGTATCACATTCTAGTTTTGCCATCATCTTCATAGACTAAAGCGATACCAATATAACCCTTTTTATTGTCCAGCTAACAAACCGTTAAAGTACGATCAAGGAAAAATCAAACTAAGTTTCCAGTCTTCCCACACACACACAGACACACCCCAAACTGCTAGCAAGTTGAGAAACGTATGCAACTCTCTGTTGCTTAAAGAAGAGATCCAACATAAACTGCATAAATGAGACAACTGAAAAGTGTATTTTACCTATGCCTAACGCTAAAAGGAGTATTAATCACTAACCGCCAAGGAAACATTATAATTCTTCAAAATTGGATATAAACTTTTATCTAACATTTAACTAATAACTTCTTCGTACAAATCACATCACACGAATTCAAAGATCTACAAATCATGTACGGTTTCTGCAATCAAATAAGTTCAATTCAAGTTTATAGCATCTTCTTCTATTTACAGATTCATTTCAACATCAAGAACAGCTACACTATAACTTAAAACACTCTATCCTCATCACATCATTTATCCTAAATAAACACACACACACACACACACATCTCCAGATTCCAATTCCAAAGCAAAAAAAACCTAACCTACATCAAGTTAAACAGTTTCGTAATCCAGATCATTTGCGACATTAGATCGAGTGAATCGCAATGCAATAACATGAAATCGATCAACAATTGCAGTATATAAACTGAAAATCGAAATTAATTAGTAGAGGCGATCAAATACCTCAACACTGCTGCCGTGAGTTTCTCGGAGTATGACTTTATCTAGGCCATTGATGCCTTTAGTGATCTCCACAGATTTGTTTTCAGTTGTTGACATCTCTATGTATTAATATTATTATTATTATTGTGTTCGTTAACATACATACATATAAAGTAACGATGAGTCTTTGATGGGTGGAAACGGTTACTGTGTGCACGATCTCTCTGTCTATATATATATATAGGTCTCTGGAGAGTGAATGAAATGTGTAACTTCCTTTCTAAATAAAAGCATTTGGTTGCTCCCACTTTATGAATAGTCTTCTGAATTGATGTAAATAGAATATAAATATTATTAACTAGCTTTGTTCCCTATTAAGTTAAAAGGGAAATTTTATAGGGTTGCGGTCAGACCTGCTATGCTATACGGGACAGATTGTTGGGCCATCAAGAAGACGCAAGCACGCATGATGGAGGTAGCAGAGATGAGGATGCTAAGGTGGATGTGTGGGCACACAAGGTTAGACCGAATTAGGAATGAGGTTATTAGGGAGAGATTAGGAGTAAGTAGTATTTTGGATAAGATAAAAGAGGGGAGATTAAGGTGGTTTGGGCATGTGAAGAGGAGGCCTGCGAATGCCCCAGTTAGAGTAGTGGAAACCCTCAATGTGGAGGGAGTGAGGAGTAGAGGTAGACCTAGGTTGACTTGGGACGAACAAATTCGGCATGGTTTAATAGATTTGCACCTCTCTGAGGACATGGTCCAAAATAGGAACTCGTGGAGGCATAGGATTAAGATTAAAGAGTTTTAGGAGAGGGACAAGTAGTGTTTTAATTAGGTCTTACGGGCTTAGACCTCCCTACACTTTAGGGCATTTGTGCTCGAGAGTGTCTTCCTGTGCATATGTTGATTATTTATTTTGTATTATTATTATTATTATTATTATTATTATTATTATTATTATTATTATTATTATTATTATTATTATTTTGGTCCACTACGTTACCCTATCATCAGTGTGTGTTATTTGGTAGCTTCCTACCTTTTGTTAGTCATGTTTGTCTCTTGTGTGTTATCGAGTTGGGGGTCTCTCTGGAAGCAGCCTCTCTATTCGTAGGAATAGAGGTAAGGCTTGCCTACATCCCACCCTCCCCAGACCCTATTAATAGTTTTTGCTATTGATGGGATTTACTGGGTTCGATTGTTGTTGTTGTTGATTGTTGTTTTATCCCGGGAGCGTCCCGGGTTGAAATATCTAATATTATATAATAAAATATCTAATATAAAAACTTAATTAATGACTTGCCCTATGATTATTGATGATGATTATTATTATTATTATTATTATTATTATTATTATTATTTATTTTTAATAAATCTCTGCCATAAGTTATCATATTCAAATAAAAAAAAAAACAAATCTCTACGCCGGAGTATAAATCTAGTGCCATTACAAAATATTATATAATGTCATTAGTCTAAGGGTTATGTGATGCGTTAAAAAATTCATGGGTATATGATCGGGTATATAGTTCAGGTATTTGGGTATGTGGTTTCGGGTAATCGGGTCGGGTATCACCTAATCCCAGACCCGACCCAAACCCACAATTTTTTTTAAACTAATCCCAAACCTGACACAATACCTGTCGGGTTATAAAAAATAGTCGTTTTTTTCTCTGTTTTTTAACTAATCCCAAAACCCGACACAATACCTGCCGGGTTACAAAAAATAGTCGTTTTTTTCTCCGTTTTTTATATAGCACTATGGTACTCGTTGGAAAGATAATAAAACGCTCGTTAATTTGGTGTAATTTTTTTCTTTAAAAAATCTCGTATATAAAAGATATTAACGTTTAAAAGTTATTAGAGGAAACATGAGAGAGAAAATAATAAAGGTTGAATATTTAATTTTAGTAGATTAGATTTTAGTATATTATTTGCTTTTTTTTAATTGATGTATAGGTGCTACCTATGATCCTACATGGCATCTCTCAAAGGAGAGAATGCCTAAATAAATGACATGTAGGATTTTAGGCTTTGCAATATATAGATATATATATTAGATTATACCCCGGGAACGTCCCGGGGTTGAGAAATCTATTATAACATATCAATTTTATATATGAAATAGAATATGCGCTTTACAGTTACATGCAGGAAAGCTTCGAGTAGCACCTAAACAAAAACAATTAACAATGTCTCTCCAATGTTAACGCATAACCTTAAACGATGTATAACTCTAATATTAATACCTAACCTAAAACAATGTACAACTCCAATGCTAACACATGTTGAAAATAGAATTCATATTTACTGATTTGAACATAATTAGTGACTTGCCTATACATGATTAATAAATTACCTGAACACTTTGTGTTTTTTTTCTATATGAACAAAACCCCACAAAATGTATAACTCTAATATTAATACCTAACCTAAAATAATGTACAACTCTAATGCTAACACCTAACCTAAAACGATATATAACTCTAATGTAACTCTAATATTAACATATATCCTAATGGCTAAAAAAATACACAACTCTAACATACTGATATGGGTATCTAACATAAGAGTTGGGTTATTCTACAAAGGCTACAAAAAATGAGAAGGGTGAGAAGCCACTAGAAAATGACATGTGTCAAAGGATTAAACAAGTGGGAGGGGTAATTTTGTCAAAAACATATGCACATGCAAGTCACATGCCATTTCCACCTTCATTTTTAAGTGTCCGTAACTTTTTTATACGTCATCTTTTTTTAAAAAAAAATTATACCATAAAATTGAGCGTCTTTTTATCTTTAATATGAGTACCACATTGTTATACTTTTGAAAAAAATTTCAAAAACCCACTTGCGTAAGACACAATGGAGTGTAAAACACAATGAGCACAAATTAAATATAGGGTATAAAACATAATCAAGAGTCTAGTAAAACACAATGGACGGCATACTAAAGACACAATGAATAGAAGACTAAAACACAATGAATACTTTTGAAAAAAAAAATTGAAAACCTAGTTGCGTAAGACACAATGGATGACATACTAAAGACACAATGAACATAAAACTAAAACACAATGAATACTTTTGAAAAAAAAGTCAAAAACCCAATTGTGTAAAATACAATGGACGACATAATAAGGATACAATGAACAGAAGATTAAAACACATTGAATACTTTTGAAAAAAATTATGAAAACCCAGTTGCGTAAGACACAATGGAGATAACGTAAAACACAATAAGTACCAATTAAATATGCAATAAACAATAGGGTATAAAACACAATGAACAGTCTAATAAAACAAAATGGACGAGATATTAAAGACACAATAAACAGAAGACTAAAACACAATGAATAATAGACTTAAACATAATGAACAACATAATAAAACACAATGTACACCTAAATACAAAACTAATTTGCATAAAACACAATGAAAAGCGTACTAAAAACACAATGGACAAAGTTAGATCATGTGTAGACTAAAAAAACATAAATAACATATTTATAAAGCACACGTGCATACTATAACACAACGAACTAGCAGAAGACACAACGGAGAAGAAAACCCACTTGACACGAATTTTTTTTTTTCAATTTTAATGTAGCAATGTGGTACTCATATTAAAGATAAAAAACGCTCGTTAATATGGTGAAATTTTTTTGAAAAAAAAAATATCGTATGAAAAAGTTATAGACGTTTTAGAATGATGGGGGGAATTGACATGTGCATTGCATGTGGAGAGAGAAAGTCAACAAATGTGGCTTCCTTTTATACCCTTTCTCTAATTTATTATTTATTTTTTTCAAAAAAACTAATCTCAACCCTTCAAATATATGATCAATAGATCACAATCCTTCTCACCCTTCTTAGAAAAAGTGTCTTGTGTATTTGATCCTAACCCTCTAACATAATACAATATATAACTTTAGTATTAACACATATCATAAAGGCTTAAAAAATGCATCTCTAATATCAATATTTAATACCTAACCTAAAATAATGTATAACTCTAATATTAACGGCTATCATAAAGGCTAAAAAAATGTATAACTCTAATATCAATATCAATATTCAATACCTAACCTAAAAAAAATCTATAAATCAATGCTAACACCTAATACTTCAAACGAAAAATAGTTGTTTTTTTTCGTTTTTTATATAACACTATGATACTCGTTGGAAAGATAATAAAACGCTCGTTAATTTGGTGTAATTTTTTTCTTTAAAAAATCTCGTATATAAAAGATATTAACGTTTATAATTATGGGAGGAAACATAAGGGAGAAAAAACTAATTTTGTTTTTAAATATTTCTTTTCCTAAAATAACTTAATCCCTTTTGTTTTTTAAAAATGCCACATAGGATGACACATGGCACACTTAAGGGGGAGAATGCCTCTTTGAGTGTCATGTCATTAAAATAGCTTTGGTTTATTATATGTATAGATTATTAGTTTGTTACAAAATGTTTTTGTATTTGTTCTCTATTTTGTGAATACTTTCTTATTCTTTAAAAAAAGGAGTTGGTAATTCAACGTCATGTTTGTTGATACATTCTTTTTTATTAATGTGAAGTAATCAAATTATGGAAAAAAAACTTGGGATGGTGAGGACACAAATATCGTCAGGTTGTCTCACAAACAAACAAGTTCAAGTATCTAAGGTCTTTCGCATAAAGCAACGAGATATTGATAATGATGTAGCTCATCACGGTCAAGCAAGTTGGTGCAAGTGAAGAGCAACCATATGAGATTTTGTCGACATGAGGTTTTCTACACAAAAACTAAAAAGAATTATAGGGTTGTAAGTTGACTATGCTATATGAAACCGACTGCTAAGCCATCAAGTAGATTGTGACACAAGCACGAAAGTTAGAGGTACTAGGGATGAGAATGTTGATGGTGGACGTGTGTGCACACAATGTTGAATCATATAAGAAATGAAGTTTATCCTGGAAAAACAATGGTGATATGCATTTAGAACAAGAAAAGGGAAGGTTGAGATGTTCGGGCATGTATGAAGGAAACAAACAACGATACAAAATAAACATGGATACCCTCAAAGCAAAGAATTGAGAAAGAGGAGCATGGGGGGACTAAATTGACTTGGAATAACCATATTAAGTGAGGCTTATCTGCCCTAATCGAAGAACATATCCGTTGTAGAAGTTTTTGGAGATGTAAGCTGTAAGGTTTACCTCACCTCACCGTTTGTTTGTTACGAATTTTTTTTTTATCGATGAATCTTAACTTTACTCGCATAAGCAAAAAAAACATTCTATATATGAATAATAATACAGGGTTAGGATCAAATACACAGTGAAAGAAAAACAGGAAGTCATAGGACGGGTATCAAACGGACTCCGATTGAACTCATTCAAGCGGCATTGGAACCATCTTATCGAACCCTACGACGTTAGTTTTTAGGTCTTCGTTTTTTGAGGTTTTAACTTGTAGTTTTTAGAATATGCGTTATATCATTGTGTCTTTTATGTACCATTGAGTCTTTTTCTTCTTTTCATCATTGTGTCATTTTTTGCAATTCATTGTGTCTTTTTTCTTGAGCATTGTGTTATATTTTTTTGGCACAATGTTATATTTTGTGGTTCATTGTGTCATATTTCATGATCTATTGTGTTTTTGTATCCTTCTCACCCTTTTCATTTTTCTAACAAAGTGTAGAATAACTTTGACCCATATTTACATACATGAAGGAATTGGTTCAAATGAGAACCTTTGGTCAAAATTGAGAACCGAAAGAACCATTCTGGATCACACATTTCTCAAAGGCATTATATAATTTTTTTTTTTTTTTTGCTTAATCGTAGTTTTTTTTTACAAGAATATCTTTTTTTCTTCCATTTATTTATATGTGTCTAAAACTACAAAAACTAGTTTTCTACATAGTACACACATATGCAAATATGTAGAAATGATTTCACATACATGTATAGAAAAAAAAGATTGTGTGTAAGAGCATGTTATTTTAATGTACATACATGTTAAAGTTTAAAAAACAAGTATCATACATATATGTTTGACACTATACACATATGTATAATTGGAAATGTAATATACACACATGTATAAATGAAAAAAAAATATTCTTACAAATAAATCTTGCGATTTAGCAAAAAAAATTTAAAGAAATGTGTTGTCCAGAATGGTTCTCTCAGTTCTCAAATAGAGGTTATCTCTACCCCATACATGAATCTATACATCGTGTCACATGTCACGTTAGTTTAAGTCATTAATACGAAAAAACGCAAATAAAAGTATATACACGTCAACCAAAAAGATTATTTGAATCCAAAATTATAAATAATTATACAGTGCAAAACACACATTTTACTATTAACTTGACAGGTCCTGTACACACCTGACAACTCCATCCTCTGGAGTAGAATACAATCTAAAAAGGGTCTGTTGCCCACAAACCCTATAACTCACTTGAAATCAATAATAATCAAATAACCAAAAGAAGAAAACAACCAAAAATGCAAGCTCACAACAAACCCGAACCTGTAAAAAATTGACCGTGCAACTGACACATACAAAAATTAACGACGAAAATAGCTACAACTTTATGGTGACCATGATAAACCGTTACCAGTTAACTCACGGGACCAGGGTAGAGTTGACTGAAATTTGCATTCCAACTCTCATATCGACCGTAAACCAGCTTCTTGAGAGCAGAAGCAGCTAAAAATGCACCGATGCTCTCACTATCACACTAAACACGAAAAAACTAGGCCGCCTGCTGCAAAATTTGTGAAATAATTACAGTTATTTTAAGGGAGGGGGATATGAGATAATTTGTTCTAAAAAGAGTTGAGAAAAGAAAAATACAGATTTGTAATCCAGGCTGCATAGAACTCAGAACAACTGAAGGGCCATTTTCAGTTTATTTTGCTTCCATTTTGGTAGCTTGTAAAAGGCTTCTTTGGTCATTCCAAACTTCTCCCTGAACTCGGCAGAAGACAAGTATGTCTGCAAAACACAAAGTTTTCAATAATTTTAACGAGGAATGTTATCTTAAACCGACCAAATTGAAAGTTGGCCGGTTTGAGATTCATACCGCTCGGTTTTGGGCGGTTTAATGGTTCGTCCGACAGAGAATGGGCCGTGTAAAACTAAACCGAGCCGACTGTTTACCCTTTATTTATTTTTTCTTTTCTGGAATACATTGTATTTTATCATCTTAAAAGTGCAATGCAATCGACGATTTAAAAAAAATGGCTCAAACTGCCAAAACTAAAGCGTCAAAACCCACCAACCCAATTGGTTCGGTTTGTCGTTTACTAAAATCATAATTGGTAGTTCGGCGGCCAGAATTCTTATAGAATCAGCCGGACCGGACTGGACCATACACACCCTGATTTCAACAGTACATTACATATTTTCTTAAATATAAAATCTTCATGAACAATACCTCTCTCTTGGTTACATCAATATCCGGAGCAGGGTCGGTGGATACAGTTATAAGGCGTTCATATGGATATAAAGTAAGCCCTTCCTCATCTTCAACTTCATTTTCTTTAACATCTTCTTGTATCGTTAGAGCTTCCATTTTACTACTCATCGCGTTTTCCTTGGAGTTTGAATCAGATTTTGGGGGTGACTTGGGCCGAGCTATATACATGGCAACATAACATCAAGTTTGGATTCAAGTTTTTAAACAAATAGCATAACTATAATCAGTTTTCAGTGTGAGAAATCTTACGTTTGATGGAACGGGGCATGAGGGGTTCTCGTGGAGGTTGTTTTTCAAAAGTGGCGGCTAGAGATGCTAAAGCTGTAGACCTTGAAGCAACATTAGAGGAATCAGATTTCGGATAAGGTTTCCTCACTTGGGGAGGGGGTGTTGATAGGTTTCTTGCACTTGCATTCTCAAATGTGGAAGCAAGAGCATTAAAGGCTGGTGATCTGCCTCTTACGCGAACTCGGTCTGGGCTAAAAGACACACTTCTTGAACGCTGCTGCGGTTTTTTCGGCTGTAGTAGACCTTCCTACATGTGCTGCAGGTGTTCGCCTTTTTGGTTTCTGACAACATAACAATTATTTATTAAAAAGGTTACAAGCATCCATATTCACCAAAAAAGGGAACTGATATCCAGTAACAATTAACATCATCCATGAAGGATAGATAGTTCATAATCCATGCATAACTAGTTGAAAATGTTTGATAAATTAATATCATCACTGATTATTTTTCTGCTATTAAAAAAACATTGTTAATAACACAATTTTAATTTCACATTGCAATAATTCGATTCGTAAAACTGAAAAAATATGGTCCACAGGTCAACTCAAGCTGATCCAACAATGACATATTTTGACTTGTAAAATTGCCCACTTGCAAGTAAATAGTTTAATCCAGAATAACAAGGAATTATCCAACAAAATGAGCAGGAGAACAGGAATCTGATACCTTGACAAACAAATTTGCATGTAGCTGTGTCAGATTTAAACCATTATATTTATAGGGTCAAATGGGCTACAAATGATTTGCCTAAAGTTTTTAGATCTCTTAACAGGTCAAATGGTCTAAGCTAAATAACTTAACAATATAGGACACAAGTGGTTTATATAGATCAAAGGGTTAAAGTCATTCGATGTCTATTCGTAATCATAGAAATCTCCCCAATCGTTTTGACCCGTTAGTAACCCACCTAACCAACCAACTCTCCCACCTCTACTTGCATCAGAGGAAGAAACAAATTCAGGAAGTGTAGCTTACATTTGCCAAGGTAGGGCGGCCACCATTCTTTAGTATAGATAGTTTCCTTTGGAATGAGTTTCCATGCATCTGCAGCCATATTAACAGGTTATGAACATACACACCCACTGGGATCCCAGTATCCCACTCATAACAGGGTTTGGGAAATAATATATTTAGCTGGCATTACTTTCAACTTATAATTTGCAAGTTGATCACTTACTGCAGATTTGGTTGAATCCCATGTGAAGAAACGTGTGAAGAACTGTGGCTCGCTTCCTTCATTTATGATATATATTGGGGTGTGGAGAGATAATTTCTCAAGAAGAAAATCATGTTTCACGAATTTCTGTTAAATTTGCAAGTGTGTTATTACACCGCTAAATGCAGCAAGCAACTTTTAGCAGAAAATGGAAATAAAAATACATAAAGGCAGGCCATATACCTCCCCAATAGCTAATGCTTGTGTTTTCATTTTCTGATCAACCTCCTGCCCTACCCAAACAAAGATGCTTGAGTGACAATCAAGAATAAATACATCTTCAGTCATCAAATCGTCTTGGTTGAAGTTGTAGATCTCGGTGACCTGCATTTAAACCACATAATATGTGATCAAAAGGGGAACGAAGAGAAACAAGTGGGAAAAAAATTAGGTAATGCACACCTTCAGATCTCCTAGACCAGCAGAAGGTCAGCAAAGCAAGAAGCAATGAATGCAAAAAGACCAAATTAGTATATTTTCACAAGGAACAAAAGAATTTAGTCTGGCGTTATCAAGAGGTGGTTGCTTCAACCTTTTATAAATGTGCATGAGAACAAATGGGGATCACTTTCAGCATCTCTTGCAATCTTCTGACTAGGGTATTCAGCTTTTCCACCTAAAATTTCCCAAAATTGTTCAGACTCTGAACCCTCTTTCTGTAATTTGGACTGCATATTTGGCTGCAAGTAGTATACAATCACTCAGCACATATTTTTCTGGAGAAACAGAAGGTAAAGAATAAAGTCAATATGAGGAGATCTCAAACCTTAATGACATCAAGTTGCCTCTCAACGAGTTCCTGGACTTCAGGAGTCGTAAGGTTTCCAATCCATGTAAAGACTGAAGAACCACTGTGTAATATGTAACAGTAGGAGGAATTTAATGACGAAGCCACCTGATTCAAGTACAAAATAATTAAAATATATGCAGGTGATGAAAACTGAACTTCTTTACCAATATCAATAGCAAAAACAAATATATTAAAAAAACTTACAGGTTCAACTTGGATTGCTTGCATGTTTTCTGGTCCAGATCCTTGAACTCGAAATAGTGCAATCCCATCTTCTTTACAAGTGTCATCAGGAAGCTCCTTTTCTGATATGAAATTCTTGTATCCTTCACTTAGACCACCCTGAAAATTGCATGATTCATGTCAATAACTTTAAATGAAGAGCAAAGATTCATTCATAGTATTTATCTTTATTATAGCCTCTTTGTTGAAGCACACCTTAAGAACCAGAAAGCTCTGAAAGATTGCAAAGAAAAGGATAGGCTCACTTCCTTCATAAACTTGCATCTAAATACTCATAAACCGAAAATATCAGTACAAACACGTGGTGACATTAGTAACAGACATGCAAATATGTAATGCTAAATTAATGATTAAAGCAAGCAACCTGAGAAGCTATAAACTTGAGTGACTCAACCATCTTGTTCGCCTGTGAGGTAGCTGAACTACGTTCTTCCTACAACACAACGTGGAAGAGTGTTTTAGGTTCTTTCAATCTATTTCAACGCCTTTTTCCATAGGAATGTGTTGGGCATTATCTTGGCTCCTATATCTGGTTTAGTTATATAGGCAAAAACCAGAAAACTTGATTGAAAAAAAAAATACCTCAATACTCTGCTTTCCAAACCATGTCCCAATAAGGCATTCCTCTTGATCTTCCCCAGGATAATTATATTGGAAGATATAACATTCTCCACTGTAGAACTTTGACTGATCAGATACTGGAAGAAGAATCTTCTCTTGGCCATTAACACGCCAAACCTGTGAATAAACCAATAGAAACCGTGTATGAATAACTTGGTGCTCATTATGTATATTATTGTTCTTTTCTGGAAGGAAAACAAGATTAAGATTATATATTCAAAAGATTACCTGTAAATTTCCAGTGCAATCAATATATGGTTGAGGTTCCTCCTTATTAACAGGAGCAGCTTTTAGTAGACCCCTCACGTTGACCCTTGTCGCTTTAAAAGTGCTAAAAATTAATCACGTAAAAATCACTTGTCAAGCTATATAAAATGTGTAATACTTGTGTAAAATGCTCCAAATTTAATTTTCTTTTCGATATGTTGCAGAGCAACAGTGCAGAGCATGTAATCACTAACCAGCCACCTTGCCTCTACCATCCTCAGAAACTGCCACCACAGCTGATTGAGGCCAGGTGTCGAATTTTGACCGGAAAGTCACTGTTTCAAAATTTTCAATCACTCGGATGATATGAGATTTTAGTCTATCCTGGCTACGCAGATATTCTACAAAATGAGCTCAACAATATTAGGTGAAGATAATATATTAAATTAATGCAAGTATGAGAAAAGTGAAAGCACTAAATTTTTACTTCTGCAGCTCCACTTGCAGCTTTTCTTTCATCAAGAGAAGTGCTTCTTCCCATCCATACATAAATTTCTGGCCCACAATCTAAAAGATAGCATTTATTCGTATCTAGCAACTCCTTTGTTAAAGAATCAGCAGCAACAGGTTCTGCCTGCCCCTTCTCAACACTTCATGACAACAAAAATATATGTAAATTTCATTATGTATTTCATTTTAAAATAAAATTTATGTATACCATCCATTTTTCACATGCATAATGATAACACATACCTCTTTTCTGTCAACACATTAGATCTGAATGCTAAAAATTATGTGTTGCAAAACAAATTAGAAAGAAATGTTTTTTGTGATCTAAACTAGTGGCCCTAGAATGAGAAGAGCCTAAAATGACACAAACATACAGAATGCAGGTGAAGAAAGGGCGATAAGACAAAGGTGATCTTGTAGTTGGAGCAAGACATGAGAGATATAAACTGTGATAATATGATGAACCGGAGATACGATCATTTCAAGTACAAAATACTGTGCTAAAAACAGAGAGCTAGAAATGCAGCAGAAACTAGATAATAAACAAGGCTAAGTCAAGGTATCAAATTTCAACGATCAGGAAGTTTCTGTAGCAATTTGTCTGTTTATTTGTTCTTCCATATTACAGAATTAGGATTAGAAATGTAGGACATTGTTTTATTGTTGATGAGCTATAGAACACTCATGAGAATGTCATACACCTTACTACCCACAGCAGACAAATAAGGAATGTTTCTCATATCTTCCTTTGCAGGTGGACTTTGTTCAATCAATCGCATGTGCGTTACAAGAGGAATGCTAATAACTTTAGCATTATCCAATTGAAATTTTTTAAGCACCTTCTCAGTGTACATATCTTCTGATAGCCAAAGTTTCACAGCATTCCTGTGTTGATAAATTCTCATATGGTCATACCAAGAATTTATTTTACAGGTCCCAAATTTGTAAGCATTCAAACAATCAGCATGAACATAATGTGCAAACTTCTCAACAAACACCCAATGACCAGTGGTTCTCTTCTTTATAGCCTTATTAAACCATACAAGTTCTTCATTTTGCATACATAAATTCCTTTCACCTGAAACAACTTCGCATATGCCAAATAGATTTCTTCGTCCAAATCGCCACAAGAAAATGCAAACTTCACATCATCTACTTAAGCTATACATCAAGGCCTGCGGCTAGCCCTGTCACATTTTGGATTAAAGTCATTTTACACACGGAAAAAAGAATCTTCGAAGATAACTCCTCTTCTTAGTGGAACTTTTAACGTTACATCTTGCCTTGCATCTTGGCCTGCAGCTAACACTATTGCCTTTCTGCTTCATTCCACATACCCACCTATGTTTCAAATTCCTTTTAACCTTAAAATACCTTCACCAACTCAAAAGTGTATTGTAGTACAAGGATTTCCCTCCATCATTCATCATGAACCCTATGTTCTTTGCATTTGGTCTCGATGGTTTCTTCAAACCATCCAAGTTCTCATTGTGGTGTCATGTGGATCTGGGGAGACATGTTTGATTTTGGGTCCCAAGCCATGTGAAAAGAACTTCAAAGTTCAAACCTAATGGGTTATACCTTAAGCCCATCAGATGTTACCCTAATCATACAAAGGTAGTTTATGTTATTCCTTTAGACTTTTTCGTAGAAAAAAACGTCTGGCAATGTCACATCACGTCACCATCTACACAAGAGTTGGAAGTCCAAACGTTGTTCAATTGAGCTAAAAAATAATCCAGATGTGCAAGTCGAAGACTCAGGTTGCTTAAATTTATACGGTGGAGCTAGTATTTTAATGATCAGATTATTTTGGGTCCTGCTTCTAGCTCCCCCTTAAAATAGTTTTCAAATGGCCCAAATCTAGGGCTTATCACCTTTTTCACATGCTAATTGAACTAAATTTGGTCGTAAATTGAATATTCACATAGGAAATAAGAGCTCTTTTATCATGAATTCAACCTTCTAAACTTGAACTAGAAGATACGTATTCTCCCAATGTTATTAGTCCTATTCTCTGGTGGAATCAATGATACGAAACAGACAGTATGAGATTTAATAAACCTTACTATATAAGAGAGAGACAGAAAATAATGGGTGCTCTAATTTGCATCTGCATGGTAATATGGTGTATAGGGCATACCACAGGTATGTATAAACATGTTAAACATGAAGAGTCGTCAAAAGCATGCATCTCAATTTATCAGTCATTGTCCCTCTTCATGGAGGTAGATAATAAGCCCACCTCAATCATTCTTTTAATCAAAATCTTATGATATAGCTAAAGTGATCATGTGTTCTAACACCATTCATCACAATGTCAGCTATCCACCACCCCAATTGAACATTCAGTCCACATAAAATATTTTATTGGTCAACAAGAAAATGAAACATCTACATAAAAGTTAAAACATATGTAATCAAGAATAAGCACATTACCAAAATAACTGAGTGGGAATGGCATTGTCAGTCTTGATGTCATCTGTAGCTGTTTTCCTTGGAAGTGGAGCAAAGCCACCAAAGAAACCCCAGAACTCTCCGGTGTCAGCATCAGACATCAATTTTCCATCCTCTAGGGTAAGAAAAAAGAAACATAAGTAGACTTCAATCATGAAAATCATTCAGATTTTACAAGATTACCAACAGAAAATCCACTTACCAACAGTGGCTATGTCACATTTCCCATCATGATATGTATCTTTAATATGTTGCACAACCTCGAGTGCTTTAGCCCTTTCTTGAATGCTTGAATTAGATCCGTTAAATTGGAATATCTTATTGGCAGTATCCAAGATAAAAATGTCATCATGATTGAGAGACGATCGGGCAAAAGGAACCTAATGCCAATGAAGTCACATTAGAATCCTGAAAAGTCCAAATTGACATGTAATGATAGAAAACAAGGACCACAAAATTTACCTCCTTTACATGAACCACATGTTTTCCTTGACAAGTAAACATGCGGATCTTGTGTTCCTCAGATTCAACATGCTTAAAACCAGATGCAGTTCCACCTTCTTGAGGTATGATGCATGGTTTAAAGTAAGATAAGAATCTCTCTGTTTCATGTCCTTGCACTTCTCGATATTGAACAGCACGTCCTCCGAGAGCTGCATCAAGTTCAACAGTTTTTAGTGCTGCTGCTCCAGCTTCATCCTGTAACCGAAAAATAATAACCAAATTCAGTTGAATCAAAGATAAGTAAATATTTTTCATGATTATATAACATGGTTCTGATAAAAGAAAATCATGAATAGAAGAACTCAAAGTGAAAACACACCTGACTTGTATCTTTACCTAGCCAATAATGAATGTCATGACGCAATGCCCCGCTTTTCAAAGCAATAGTCTGTAAAAATGTACAATGGATGACTTTGTAAACAATGATGGGTAAGAAAAAAGAGAACTATGCTTAAAAATCTGCAAACTGGAGTATAACTACTTGTCAAGTGTAATATTCTCAACAGTTTTTATTTGTTTTCTCTATGTCTTCTTATTTTCTGGGCATTCTTGGTCTGAGGCTTAAATCACACCAAATTATTAGTTTTAATTCTGTAAAAATTCCAATAATTTCCATTCTAGATATCCAACAAATTGCCACGGTTCCTTTTAGGTCAAATTTTCAAACCAGAAAACCAATTTGCCAATTTCTGTTAATTAAGAATTATTAATGGTATTATAGTAGTAAATTTGGCTAAAGAGATTCCTCCTTATTGTATCATTTTCTAAGAATACTGAATGTTTAGACGTTGGAGGGAGTACTGACATGTGGTTGGTCATACTTAAATTTATTTCTTTGTAGAAGTATAAAAAGTTATCTCACCCAAACACGTTAGTTAGACAATAACCTATCTTTGGCTTAAAGCAAAATAATAGATGATTAACAAATAAGTAAAGAAGAAATAGATACTTCATGGAAAATTTATTTTCTAACAAAATCAACAAGCTCAATAGGCACTTTGTGGATTGCAGAGCACTCCTTTCTAACTAGCTACAACTTTTTCAGATGAGCAAAGCAGATAATTATACTTAGTGGCATCACTTATAATATGAATGATACTTATTCACTGAAAATCATACAGCAATAGAATACGTTATTATTTTTTTACACCATATAATCATACAGAAGAAAGAAATGACGAAAAAAAAATTCAACTGTATTGTAAGATCAGAAAACAAACCTTCAAAATAACATAGGAGTCCCCTGTAAAAAATTTGCCATAAGAAGATTGTGGAACGGGTACCGGCTTAAAATTCTCAATGCGCCACACTTCAATTCCTCTATAATTTCGTTTAGGAAATAAACCAGCACAACCATCCATAATAACCAAAAAAATGTACATCATATGATAGAACATATAATGTACAAGTATAGTATATGACAGAAATTATGGTTGATAAAATTTAAGATTTCTGTGTACCCCTTTCCAAACAATTCTAAGTGATGTCACTCCCCCATCATTTGCATAAGAGAAAATAAAAATAAAAAGATGCAATTGGATTAAATCAACCACGACACATATTTCCACTAACAAAGGATACGCTTTTTGTCCAGCTCCTTGAAAGGCAGGATCCAAATCTCTCATAGAAACAGACATACTGTGTTTTTACTTCAGTATGTGCCTTTTTCAAGCCACAACCTGAATACTGAGATGGCGTTAAAAATTTAAAATCCCCTGAAATGTGTATTAAAAGATTAATGGAGGTGTCGACGATTAAGAAGATAATCAAAGGCATTTGGTTCGGGGATGAAATATGAGCTTAATGCTAACTATGATGCCACAACAAAAAGAGAGCATTAAAGATAGTAGACCTTATATAGCAAAAGAAAACATTACCAGATGAGAAAGAAAAATTTGAAAAACAATATCTAAAACGGCACAATTAGTCATTAACATTTAACAATTCTAGTGAGGTACTGACCAACAGCTCAATCCGTCTACAAAATTACATGATTTTCGCATCTGTATACGTTAACCATAGGGGAAACATAACACTAGTGACTAATAACTACATCAGATGATCAAAATGTACATCCGTATATATTAAATTGTCAAATTAAAATTATTCAATATAAATTTGACATCTCAACAAACCACAACAAATCCTCCTGCTGTAAGTTGTATTCAATAATCCTACATGTCCACTATTGTAAAAGTTCATTCATAAACGATTTCAAAATCAAAGAAGATTTTAAGAAGCTAGAGTCATGCATTGTCCATTGCAGTTCCTTTCAAAATAGAATAAACAATGACTCAGTTTCATGTGCAGGTCCGAAACCAAACGAAGCAACCAAAACCTCCAGTCCTCCACAATTATTAACATCCTAACCTAATTTCCCCAAATCCTCTACCAAAATGTATATCAAAATCGTTCAATATCGGTTCTACATCTCGACAAACGGCCAAACCACAAAAAAAGCCTCCTACTGTAAATCATATTATCAAACTCCTACATATCCATTAGCCTATTTCAATTCAACTAGAAATAGAATAAATAAAAGCCAATTCTCTTAAAATCCACAGACAAATAACTCAATTACATATGCAGGCCCAAAACCAAATACAAAAGCCAAAACTCTTCACACATATAAATGCACACCTGTCTAACCTTACACAAACTTCAATACACTAACATATCCAATAACAGCTTTATATGTTTTGAAACGCGCATCTATAAACTAATACATCAGATACAAAATCCAACAACAAACATACTAATCAAATCAAATCAATTCAGTTCAATTATCCAGATCAATCATAAACAAAGTCAATCAAATCAAAGCAAAACATAACCAAATCATATGTTAACTACTTGATTTGAACATAACATACCTTGACCTAGAAGAAACGTTTCAGATCTAATAACAATAATAATAAATAATAATAATAAGTGTGTTTAAGTTGTGAATGAAAATAAAAGAGAGAGAAAAGAAGAAGAAGAAGAAGAAAAAGGAGGAAGATGGGGAGAATGATGAATGACAGACAGACGAGCGTGCTTATCACTACTATACTACTAACCTGGCAATGGAATGGAATGGAAGCTCTCTAAAAAGATGCTTACACACACACACAACTGTTAATTTTTATTACAGCGTTTCTAAGTTGCATAATAATATCTTTGTTTTGACTTTTTAATGACTTGATTAGAATTAGTTTATCTACTAATTTTGTTTTAGTTTAATATTATTTTATAGAGCTTTTTTAATGGTTTTTTTTATAACTTGGTTGGTAATAAATTGGATAGGTGAAAGTTTGGTATTTGTTTTAAAAGGTTGTGACTGTGTAATACGTATTTTTAAAGGGAATTATACTTTTTCTTTACACAAAAGGAAGGAAAGGGAGATTTAGCTACAAAAGTTGCCATACTTAAGTTTTTTTAAGGGATATTTATTTATATTATAAATAATTGAAAATGGTTAGGAAAAACCTAACCAAATTTTTAAGAATTTTTTTAAGAAATAAGTTACATGCATTAAAGTGGATTTTTTTCATTTCAGTTGGCGTTGGTAATGTTAACTTTGTTAGTTCTATCATACATTCAAAGAAAAGAATGGTGAATAAATTTTTTTTTTTAAAAGAGTTTTATTTTTATTCCAGGACAAAGAAAATTACATTAAGATAACGGGTAGGCGGGCAACAAGCTGCGCCGCCACCCCTTTCTGAATAGCAAATCCTAATCTGCTAAAAACGTAACCCTGCCCACCCGGAACCGAGACACTACTATGAATAACCCGCTGAACCCTCGTCAGGAAACGGATAGCCTCCGGTGCCAATGAGCCAAAGGTATCAAAAGCCAAGGGTACAAAAAACATGTTGGTTCTCCTCGCAGGCTTTAGCATGTTTTTCTACCTTCTTTGTCTCTGCTTTCCGGGCCGCTTGCCC
Organism: Ambrosia x helenae; assembly: GCA_030844895.1. NCBI lineage: Eukaryota > Viridiplantae > Streptophyta > Magnoliopsida > Asterales > Asteraceae > Ambrosia > Ambrosia x helenae. The sequence continues at coordinate 66,450 of JAUTDX010000637.1, forward strand.
TGCTACAAAGCCACTATCCCTCAACCCAACTAGGGGAGATACACCCGTCAGGTCAACACAAGCATGCTTCCCCCCGGCCCACCCAAAGACAAGGAGATTTTCAGATGATCATTAGCTTAAACTGCCGCTTTATTCATGGAATTCCATATCACATACCATGTTGTTGAGAAGATTCCTTCCACCATCGATTTGAGAGTTCCTAACTTCGAACCATCTAGCCATTCCAGATGAGCTACGGGACGGAACGAAGATATATAAGAAAACTCTAGCTATTTGAACACCGATATCCAAGGAGAATATGCAATACTGCAACAGAGTATAACAAAGTTGTATAAGAATGTAGCTATACATATTATATGACGCTTCATTTGAAATTTTGAAGTACAATAACTGTTATACATGCGAAATGAGTAACTCTTTGTATTTCATAAGTTAGTAACAATGGTATCAAGATTATATATTGAAACAATGTTTTAATACACTCTTAATAATTTCAAAAGGGAATTGTCTATTTGGATCGTGTAGCGCTCAAACCTTGTTGGAATACATATGTTAATATTTTAAGTATATTATATATAGTACAAGTATTAATTTACAAATGGTTTGTGCATCATGGTCTTGTACAATATGCATAACAAGTGTTTTATGCATTAAAGGGTTGTACATTTGCTTTGTAGGTAGTACCCTAGCTACTTTGTTTTTTCCTTACTTTTTTTTTACTTTTAACCTTAATAATTTTCATCTTTTACATTTAACCCTCTACATTTTTTTTTATTTTAAACTTTATCCCATGTATCTCAAAACATAATTTTAGTTTTACATTTTAATTCAAACTTTTCGAGTTGACACGCCGCAGCGTGCGTATGTAGTTCAACGTTTTTACCTGTATTTTTCCCGTCAAACGGTGACGTTGTGTCCAAAGTTTCACTAATTTTTGTGCATTATCGCGCCGCAACGGGTGTGCATGGTTCACCATTATTTCGGTGTTGTAGGTCGCTGGCAATAGTGTGACATCGATGCTACTTGGTACGGTTTTATGTCATCCGCAGCAACACGCGGAGCTTAATTCTAGTTAAAATTAAAATAAAACATGAGAGGAATCGTAAATATTACGGCCAGTAAACAATATCATAATGCATTATTAATATAATTCTAAAGCATCAAAACCATTGACATGAATGAAATATAGGTGTCCTTTTTATATTGACGTTAATAGAAGAAATATATTTATAGGTAGTGTTATAATAATATCGATATGTAAGTTCCTTCTAGAATAATTAATATGTTATTTATCTATTCTATCACAATCTGTGTAGATTTGACTATCCTAACAAAATTTTATAACAAAACTATTTACAAATTATCATCATCACATGGTTACAACCTATCTCTATAGTTTTATGTTCGAGCAATTCTTTAGTGTCTTATGATAGTCTTGTTTCATGTATGTTACACCCAAAATTTGAAAACATATCTCTATTATATTATTACTAGTGGGAATGCCCGCGCGTTGCAGCGGGTTCGTTACACATGAGGAATTCGGTATGTTAGGGTTTCGAGCTGATACCCGCAATTAGTGGCGGACCCCACTAATTATTTTTAAGGGATGCGTTCGAGGGTTTAACCGAACTTTTAAGGGGTGCGGTCGGGATTTTTGGTTACAAATTATACTAACTTTTTTCTTTTAAGGGGGGCGCCCGCCCCCTTACACCACACATAGGTCCGCCATTGCCCGTAAGCGGTGTGGGAATCAAGAATATGATCCATAATGGTTCCTTTTGGATCACATCGTATCTTAAAGTTCCTGGTTTAGGGTTAACAGGGTCATCGTGTTTAGAGTCTGTCACAACGTATATTTTACCATCACGTCCCCCAATCGCTTGTTTACCAAACCCGATTGCACAATCAGCTAACCGTTGGCGATGCTTATCCCAATTCCTGTCACATCGCCAACAATCATCAATAGGATTTTCTGTCCCACATGATAAATATCCCATATTCCTCATAGATTCATTTATACTCCTGCATTGTCATATAAAACTTGAATCAAGTGACGGAACAAGACCTTCTCGTTATGGAGCATCAACATATAAATTATTTTACACGTATAAGAATCCTTAAATTTTCCTCTTAATAGGTGTAGGTAATTATAAATTATTATAATATGTAAAAGTTCATATTTGCATATAAAAAATCTCGTTTTCCTTTTCTATGCTTCATGTGTTTTATATAAAGATAACATAAAGTTTTTCTAGAAAATTTTGTTTTTCTATAATAATAATAATAAAAACGTGTTTCATTTTTTTTAAGGGCTAATTTTTGTAGTCATCAATGGGATTTGAACATTCACCACATGTAAATGCAAAGCCTTATTCAACATATTGATACCATTAAGACTGAATATGTGTAGTGGCTCATGAAATGCCACTTTCACATGCACTTTTCACGCCAACACCGCCCCCACCAAGTGAAAGGGCATGTTAAATGGATTCAAGTATTGCGGAATCCATTTGCACCACTTTAAGGCCTTCATTTGCTGTTGTTGATATTCGCTGCACATCCACTTCATTATACTTGCAACTGAGAATTTATTATGCGCCCCTTGCCATTGCCATACATCTCTTGCTTCTGTTAATCTAACTGTCGATAGCTGCACAAGTAATTCTGTCAATTCATAAAGTTCCATACCGGAAAAAGGTGTCTTCTTCCACCTCCACGCAAAATAACTCAGGCCCCCATTAACCAGTAGCCGATCCGCTACTCTGCAGTGTTTTTCCTCTTCTAACCTGTATAAATTTGGGTATTTTGATTTTACATATTGAACGTTAGTAGCTCAATTTAAAATATGTACATTTATAGTTTCAAACAGTTATGTCTATTATCTATTTGTGCTTTGTGACAACGTGTGGATAGCCCACTTGATAGATAAATATTGTTAATACATAACTGGTCTATTTGGCTGAAAATATATATTTACTTGTCATTCTTAGGTTGCACTTCTACATATAAGATTTTGGGTTGTTTCTCACTCTATTCAGGTTAATTTGGAAAATAGAAACTTATTTAGGTATAGTGATCAATAACTCTATAAGTATTACTCTTAATTAATTGTCTTACATGATTAATAATTTTGAAATGTAAATAACAAAATGAGGTGTACTAAAAGGTTGAGTTTCAAGCTACTCAAGTACAAAGAATGAAAAGTTTGGGAAAGATACTAAATAGCCACAATGAGGCATGTTTTAATAATTCAATGGTACTTTGTTGCACTAATGTTTTCCTAGTGTTTCAAATTCAATGGTTATTTGGTGATCACTCAATGGCTTGGTTAATGCTATAAGGTAGCCTTAAAGCAGAATTCCACATGATCCACAAGATCATGTTTGCTATTCTTATAAGCTGAAGTATATATTTAGTGCCTCAACGGGCTGCAAAATGTCTTTGGGTCAATATATCATTTTTTTTATTCCGCTATGTGTAGATCTTGAAAAAATAATAAAATTCTATGACTTGCGACAGATCTCGGGATGACGAAGGATTTACAGATGCCAAATCCTTTGACTTGTAATCTGCATGAATCGACAGGGAAACATGGTACTTCATACATAATAAAGTTATTAACTTTTCAACACATTTAAGAAAATTAAAATTATAAAGCCACTAAAGACACGAAATCATCCGATCTAAACCAAATTTCAACAAAATCACACATCTTAACCGTAGTACGCATCAAAACAACCACAAATTCTAAACAATAACAAAGGATTAGGGATCAGAATACTCGTCGACGTGATAAGTTCTTAGGTAGGTAAGAATGAAACCTTGAAAGTAGTTGAACCCTAGCACCTAGCTTCCGAAAAAAAAAACATGGAAAAGATCATAAATGAGAAGTTGAAATCTAGTCTCCTACCATCCTCAGGCTTCAAAATCGTTCAACCTTAGCAAAATCTAAGTATTACTCTAAATTAAATTACTCTATAAGTATTACTCTTAATTAAATTACTCTTAACTAAATAAATTAACCAATAGCTGTAACAAACTATACCTAAAACACCAAGGCAGTCTAAAACCCGTTTAAAGTTCAACCGCTATGACACATGACCATCGCTACCGCCGAGGATACTCATCTCCAACAATCAAAACTCCTACTCTCCACCATTTTGATCTCCATACCACTCATCATCGTAATAAAGTTAAGACCCTTGGTAGTGTAGAGAGTGCATATATTAGATATGAAACAAAAAAAAACAAAAAAAAACAAAAATATCAATATAAAATGCTACAAATCAACAAAATTAACAAAAACACAAAACTGAATAATAATGATAATTACAATAGTAATAATAATATTACCTTTTTGGAGTGAAGGGAGGATATCAGATGCACTGAGTTTAATAAACCAGTCCCAATCTTTACCGTCTCTCAACAGTGTCACTACCGCGCCTGAAGTGTATTTTCCACTCGAGATGGCAGCTACAGTAACCGATTTGGATTCTCCGCATCTCTTTCCTCGATCATGCATCATCGTCGGCCATGGGCTTCAGTATATAAAGTGAAATCTAAGTACACATTTAATGAAATGATCATAGCAAGCGAGTGAAGTAAATCGAGGCTCATTCAATCGCAAAATAATTAGACATCAAAAGGATCAGCAAATCCAACCAAACCTGTTTCGTTTTCCACCGCCGATAGAGTCGAACTTAGAAAAGCTTTTGAGGAAGCCGTCTCCGATTGACGCTTAAACATATTTTAGAGCTGAAGTCTTCAAGGTTGAAGCTTCTGATGCTTCATATGATAAAGAGAGAGGGAGTTCATATTATATAGGGATATGAAAGGATTAATAGATGGATTCAGATGGAAGAATGTGCATCGCAAGGAAACCATATCAATTAAAACCGACGCCCTTCCACATTAGCTAATTAATGAATTGGTAGAAACCGTGAAAAGGATGGTACGACCGTATGATTGAAGAATGCCAAGCATCAGTGTGAGGGCAGGGAAGGTAAAGAGGGTAGGATTGGAAAATTGTTTTGAGATTGTAAAGGAGGAGGATGGTAAAATGTCTATACTACCCTCCTAAGTGTCTTAATTGTCACAACTATCCCCATAATACCCTTAAATTTCTTGCTTAAATATGTTGTACATGGTGCTTATTAAGTTGTGTGGAGGTGAAAATGACCATGTTGGCCATCAATATAGATAATAAGATAATATAGATTATATATTATATTATACCTTATTAAGGACCAAAAGATGTTCACAAAGGTAATTTCATTAAAATTTTAAGATGGGAGTTGAAGGGTCCCTTTATAAATCTCTATTTTTTGTTATTGTCTTCCCTTTATACCCTTGATGTACAACATATAATGCCAATTGTATATCTCTCTAATACATAGTTTATAATCCTCTCAAGATGTAACCCTTGTTCATAAATACTATTAATAAAGATTAATTGTAACTAATGGGAGCAATTTAATATGAATAAGAAAGGGCATGAATCAATTTCTTCCCCTTCATCTTTTTAAAGCTTGATGAATGTGTCTTTTGTTTGATTTTGTAGGAGCTACACAAAAATGAGGTTGTTTGTCATCATCATCTGTGTGAAGATGACTTAAGTAGTCCTGCTAATGGCAATGAATATGTTCTTAGGCTCTGAGCTTATTGAAGAATCTAATTCAGGTACACTTATAACACTTGAATAGTTGATTAGTTTCTTGGTATTTGACAATATGGAAACCCTGAATCTTGAATCTATAATAACTATTGTATGTGAATTCGATTCTTTTAAAAATTAATGTTGTTTTTATTTGTGAAGTTAAAGGAGAAACTATGGGTACTTGGAAACTTGAGGTTTAGATTGGTAATAATCAAATAATACTAAGCGCGTAATGTTCCTTTATGTTTTGTTGTTTCTTTTGTGAAGTCAAATAATCAAATGTGTTGGATGTTTCTTAATTTCTCGATACCTTAAAATGTTGAAAGTTATGTGATTTTTTTTTTCTGAATTACAGTTGCATACCCACTTGAGCCACAAAAAATGAAATATGCAACCAAAATCTGGTATGGATATAGTATTTGATTGATTTACCATTATAACAACTATAATTGCTTTTTCAAAGCAGTGTATAAAGATGTCATCGTTTTTTTAGGAGAGGAGATCTACCAATTTAAAATCATTCCACAACCGTATAGAATGAAAATAAACGTAATGGAAGTCATTCTTTACGTTCACACAGACCTAACTTTAACTTTTTCTTAATTAATTAGGCTAAATCTAATGTTGTTCTATTTGCTTTTTTTATTAATTCAACCATCTGTTTTGTGTTTCGGTTGTTCTGGGGGCAGCGCAGAAGCATTAACTTTAGAGGCAACCAAGAAACCTACAATGTAAAAACTATTTGATGTCTCTTATACACACCACTTTTGGCTCATTATTATATAACTGATTTCTTGTATTTTAGCACTATAAAACAAGTTTTGTGTATCTATAATGTATACAGATGGTTGTTCAATACAATAGGTAATTTAAGGTACGATGTGTGTTGGACAAACACAATTATAATTAGTAATTATTATCTCCTGTCTTTTAAGCTCAACTTATAAATACGTGTTTCAAAATTCTTTTATGTGTCAATAGCCAGTCAATAAACAGTAGAACACTTAAAAAAGATGTGACATTTTGGTTTGTAACATACAAATTGGTTAATCTGGAATTTAAACAGTTATAAATATGGTATGACTTTATTACCGTCAAGAAATTCATATAAATAAACTTCTATGTTGTGGAATAATAATTAATGGATGCTAAATTGTTTGTGTTTCGAGCCATTTTCCATCTTTTATTTTTATTGGGGAGAGATAACGTATAAAGCCCCCTTACGTAAGAAGCGTAAGAAGCAATCTCAGCCATTAGATTAAGGATGCAGATTAAAAACCCTAACCATACATGGGTTAAAACTAACTCAGCGTAAAATAGGAAAAAACCTTCTAACCGTCTATTTTTTTTTTTTTCAAATCGTAACAACATAACTAATTTGAACCTTGATTTTTCATCGTTTTCAAATCGATTCATGTTCAGAATGATTACACAATTAAAAAAAATCGATTACAGTGAAAGAAAAAACGTAAGATCAGTATTTGATCTAAAAATAATAAAAAAAACAGATGATTAAACCAATCATATGAACAATTATGAATTGTAATAGTTGTCAAAAGCTCTGGATTTTGTTTCATTAAGGAGGATTTTGTTTAAAAAGTTGTAGAGGAAGAAGATGAAGTTGGTGAAAAACAGACGCACTCATCAAATTTTCAGACGCACTCATCAAAAAATTTCAGACGCACTCATTAAAATTCAGATGCACTCATCAAAATTTCAGACGCATTCATTGAAAGTTTGGAAACACTCATTGAAATTTTTGGACACACTCATCAAAACCCAACCAAAAAAACAAACACACCTTTATAAAAAAAACAAATGCACCTTATTAAAATATCAAACCAAACTTCAATCAAACAAACGCACTTCAAAATCAAACAAACGCACTTTCAAAATCTTCTACTTTTCTCTAGTTGGCCATCATATTTTAGTATTTTACAAAGCACATCCTCTCAGCCACACACCCTTCTCTTCTTCATCTCACTTATCCGCCTTCCTTTAAAAAACCTCCCACCACTTACCTAACCTTTAGCAACACCTACGTACATCGGTAAGTTTGCAAGTCTCAGGAATCGCTGCAAATATGAACTTCCGATCGGTAGTTTTGTTGCAATCTGACATCATCAAAGGGTTTTTTTTTGAAGTTCATCCTCTCCAAAACTAACAACCGATGCCATGGTTGAATCGTGAGTTCGGTTTGTTGTTTTTAATAGATTGTGTGTTTTTTTTGTTAATGATTTGTGGATGTGTGATTATAGGAGGTATTGTACTGCTCGGTTGAGGCGATTATATAAAATCCTTGATTTGTGGATGGTGGTGGTGGTGGTGATGATGGTGGTGGTGGTGTCGGGTGGTGGTTTGGTGGCGGTGGCGGCGGTGGTGGTGGTGGTTGTGGTGGTGAGATCTAGATTGGTATGTTTTAAAATGAAAATGGGTTACGATTTGAACAGAGAAATAGGATTTATTGTGTTTAACTGTGGTTAGGTGTGGTTAGGTTAGATTGACAGGTGTCAATCTCTGCCTCTCTGGTGGCTTCTTATTTTAAGGGGCTTTATACCGTATACTTTCTCATTTTTATTTTGACAGTTCGATCAATTGTGGTTAAAAGGAATACTTGATAGATATGGAAAGCAACACATATTTTGAACAACATAATACAAGGTGGAGAAGATGAGGATGAAGTTTATGATTGAGTTAGGTAATTTTAGCATTTACAAGTGGATCTTTTAATATGAATCTTTAAAATGCCTACCCGTTTCGACCCATACTCATTTTATGGTCCAAATTTTGTTTTAGAGGGCTGGTATTTCTTTCAAAGGGGCTGTAGATTGGATGTTAAAAATTTTAGATTTGTAAGATTCTTTTATTTGATATTATTAATGCCCAATTTGACTAATGGGTATGAATTAGACCTCTAACAGAAGCTTGATTACAGCAATGGCTAAGTGTCACGAATATGATATAAGATTTGACAAACTTATTCTTTATGAAAAGTAACAAATAGGATATAAGATTTTTAATTTAATTTGACTGTTTAGACTTTTAAAATAACAAACACATTGTTTAAGACGGTTAGAAAAACAACCAACCATACACTTGTGGATATCGTCTGTCATACTACGACTATTACTATAGTGCTTGTCCGTACCGAATCGAACTCTCACCGTGTCCCCGCAGCAACGAGCGGGTCGAATCACTACTAGAAAAATAGCCTTTCTTGACATACATTTTATGACACGCACTCATTTATGACACTCAAAAGTGTGTGTCATAAAAAAATTGTCATGGTTTAAAAAATCTAGTTAATTAACGACACGTTTTTTTGTGCGTCAAGAATATAATGTCAAGAAATAAAAAACATGACGGTACAAAATATTGTGTGTCATCTTTTAGTGTCGTAATTTCAAAATTCTATTTCCCTCCCATATATCCCACCTCTCCTGTTTAAAAATCAAACTCAAAATATCATTCCCAAATCCCAATCCTCCTCCCATAAATCCCGTCTTCTATTCTAGGGTTTCAAGACCCTTTCATTCTTTACGCCCCCGTTTCTCTCATCTATCTGTTGTTGTGTTCTTGAAAGCAGAGTAATCATCGCCCATGTTCTTGAATGTTCTCTCCCTCTCTTACTCATCAAGCGATGATGTGAAGCTCAGTGGGGATTTGCGGTTCGAACAGAGGAGAAAGAAGCCCTAACCGCCACCATCATGATGATGGCTAATGTGCCTACGTTTACGACACATGCTTTACACATACTTCTATAAGGTTACATTTGATATGCTCTATTTCAGCTCTCGCTACTTCTGTTTATTGATATATTTATGGATTCGTGATGGATTATTTTGATTTCTTCCTAAGAATAAAGCTATATGTCTCTATTTTGTTTTCAGGCTCCTGTCTTCCATTCTTTTGCTTTCAGATTCTACAGATTTTGTTGCAATTTTAAAAAGGGTATGTGTATCAGGTTCTGGTTGTCTTATTTTGGTTTTAGGGTGAATAAATGTGTTGGGAAATTCAGCTCTTTTGATCATGTTTGTTTAATGTGAATTCCGATTACTCAACTAGAACACATAGCTACTACTGGAATATGAATAAGTACCAAGTTGTAACAGATGATGATGATTTTGAAAATTCTTAGGCTCTTAGCTATAATGTAGATATTTGGGTAGATAATAATGATTTTAATTTTATAAGTACTGTACGTGTAGATATTGATGTGCATAAAACGGTTTCAAATATTAATTGAATGCAAAGTTTATGATTTTATTTAGCTATCTGCCCATTTATAGAAAAGTAAATTGTTAAAGATTTGTTTACAAGAGGAAACTAGGGGTGTAAATGATGCGCAGTTGCTTGAGAGCTACTCGGATCGGATCGGTAAAAAGCTCGAACGAGCCGAGCCTTAATGAGCCCGAGCTCGACCTTGAAAAATGACTCGTTTAGTTATCGAGCCGACCTCGAGCTCAAAGTATTAGGCTCGAATCGAGCCGAGCTCAAGCTCAAGTTTCATAAAAGCATGACGAGCCGAGCTCGAGCCTAGCCAGGCTCGGGCTCGGCTCGTTTACACCCCTAGAGGAAACTAACATTAGGTGTGGAAAATAGGAAACTAACTGTACGTGTAGGGAAGCTGTTATACAATGGTTATTTTAGTTCATTTACGGTTTGCAGGTTTGTTTTGTGTGATAGGCTTCTGATGTGTTGTGATGTTTAAGTTCATTTACTATTTTGTCAACCATGCTCTTAGGCCAAAGATTTTGTTAGTAGTATATTAAACAAGGATCATAGGAAAGGACGAAGACTGCTTAAGCATTGAGTATGCGACTTCCCATTTGCAGTCACATTTTTTGACTCAAGGTCAATGTGTGCTTTGTGAATATTTTTTTAATTGATTTTTCTTTTATTTAACCATTTACATGTTTGGGATTTAAAGACTACAGATTGTCTACAAAATACTTGTCCTTTGGCTGTCTTTGTAGGTGAGTTTTTTTTATGTTTATTGGGCGGTCCGACTCGATGCAACCCTTTTTGACTAGGAATAAATATTACCTATTTTGACCCGTTACCCAACTTGTCTTACACATGTTACCCAACTTGTCTTACACATGCTTTTGCATCCATTAAGCGATCTTTTTGAATTGGCCGGAAACTTGGCAAGTTCTTAATCAAACAACGGCTTAGTATCGCATTACTTCTTTAATTAAACCTTAGTGTCGGTTAGGGTGTCAAATTGTGTCGATTACGTTCATAGCGTAATATTTCACCCTGCTTATGGTTCATTGTTTGGTAATTGTTGTGCACGCCAAGTGTTTGTAATATTGCTGGTGTAATGTTTGCTAATTGCTTTTAATTAACGTTATGTAAGTTGGTCGAGTCAAATTCTAGCCACCCTTGTATTTTTGAAACTAAAACCATCATAAACCTTAACCTTCATCTTATTATTTAATTGTTGTTCCAGGTTGGGGGAGTAGATGTTTACACGGATGCGGATATTGATGTCAGTCGTGAAGAATGGTCAAGTTATGCCGCAACTTTCATTTTCAAGTGATCCGTATGTTTAGGTTTAGACTAACGTAATGTATTGACACAATATTTTTATAACCGTTAATACTTGTGGTAGGATTCGATAAATGCTTATATTGTAATGGATTTTTTGGTTGTATATATAATAAATGCAGTTTTATTATGTAATTTATTGATTTTGTAATTATAAATTTAAATATAAATCCAGGGATATTAGTCATTTTGCAGAATTTTTTTTTAGGTAAAAAAAAACTATGACACGCAAAATGAGTGTCACAAAAGTGTGTCAAGAATGTATGTTATTAAAGAGTGTCATGAAAGCGTGTCATGAACGCATGTCATTAAAAGATGACACGCGCTTGCGTGTCATAAAAAATTTAATGACATGTTCTTCCTTGACACTTTGCTGTGTGTCATAAACACCTTTTATGACGCGCAATGCGCGTCAAGATAGGGGTATTTTTCTAGTAGTGAATACTCTAGTTTTAATAAAACAATTAAGTACATAGTACAATGGAACTCTTAGGGCTCTATTTCATACCGTATAGTCTAAGTAGATTATTATCATTTACTTGACCAATAACCATATAAATCGTCATACTTTGACATAAAGCGGTGTTAATTCTATGACATTATTTGAAAGAACAATAGTTATATCATACTTCAAAATACTTAAAAACTGGATCACAATAATCAAAGCATAAGCTAATTGTATTTATCTCTTTATTTCATTTATTGCTAATATAATATGGTTTATTGCAAGATTCCCACCATAACCAAAGAATAAACCATTCATGATGAAATAAAGCCTTAGAAGATGAATATGACGGCTAGGTAATTCGATTTATCTAGTCGTTGTCCTGCTAAATATCACACGAGCATACCTGAATGAATACATATTGGGTGTGCAAGACAAAATTCATGAATAACAGTGAAGAATATAAGTACATGTATGTCACCTTATCTAAGTACATATTCGTGTACTTTAGTTAAAATGATCAAGAATATTGAGGTACAACCAAATCATGACAAAAACCACACAGTGAACACAAAAATGCACTTAAGACGTCGCACCTAAATCCAAAACACACGATTAGGTAAAGACAATTATCTCTATGTGTCGAATGAAACCAAAAGCATTATACATACATAAGTCAGGTCAGCCCAAAAGGATAAACTCCGATGGATCTGTGCTATGGTCGAGTATTTAGGAGTACTGAAGATTAAAGATCAAAGCTTGTAATTATGTCAACAAAAATAGTACCTTTTCCTTATCTCATATTCCGCCCCATACCAAAATACTATCCCAAATGTTTTAGGTTATGTTGTCAAAACCCACTCAGACGTGCACCTAGACCCACTTTTCGAACCTAGCACAACCTTCTCGCTTCGCTTCAAAAGCACTACTATCAGGCCCTCAGACCCATTTTTTCAGGTCAAGTTCTGACGTAATTCCGGTCAACAATTGTCTGAACAAGTCTAAAACAATTGTACTAGCCTTAAACAAGTTTATAATCAACCTAAAACAACCTAAATTAACCCTAAAGAATCCTAAAACATGTTTAAAACTCCTGAAAATGTATTTTTATACCATGAACTTTTGCTTTTTAAATGCGTTGCACTATGATCCAAGGCTGACCCTTGACGCCTTAAGTGCGCATTTAACAATTATGGTTTTAGGTTTTCACATCGGATCGTAAAATAACATAAAATAAAAATCCAACGTAAAGTAGATACGTTGGCCATTGCGAAAATCCTACAAAATACCATTATAAGGCTTAAAATTCCACCAGTTCACGTCAAGTACTAATTATTTTGTCATAAGATTAACAATGCCAAATTATATGCATGTAAACAATTCAACGTCGAAATTTAACGTAAAACATTATCATTCAAGCACTTTATACCACTAGATATATACATCAACTAAACATGAATTAACTATGTTGTTAAGTTCTTTAACCCAACGTATCAAAGAGATCATGCAAACAAATAAACATAAATTAGGCATTTAAGTAAGTACGTGTTTTTTGAATGACAAATATTACCCTACCCTACTTTACACTAATTATCTTAAACTACATTCTCTCGGTCAATGTCTAAACATGAGACATCCCCTCTAAGAGGTATGTAGGGATGAACAAATGGTATCGGTATCGAACTTCCCGTACTGAATTATTTTCGTTACTAATTGTAAGATGGTAAAACTTGATTGATTATTATTGAGGGATTGAGTTACAATATATAGACATCATAACAAACCCTAACTAACCTAACTAAGCCCGTGGGCTCATACTACCAAAACCCTAATCTGATATAATATCTAATACTCCCCCGCAGTCAGAGCGGAAGGAAACTAGAAGCTCAGACTGGAAAAACAAAAAAAACATAAAAAAAATAATAATATTAAACGTTCTTCAATGTCGGTCAAAACTTATGCATAATCTCATAATCTTGCAATCCGTAATCTTCAATGAAAATCCACCACTAATTTAATGATCATGTAATCCGATATGAGGCAACCAATGCGGCGCGGGCGGCGGTGGATAGCGGCGCGGCGGCGGATCATAGTCCTGCAAGCGGCGCGGCAGTAGTCCAATAAGCGGCGGCGAGGCGGCAAGGAGCGACATGACGGAGAAGCGAAATCAATAAAAAAAGAGGTGGCGGCAGCTTGATCATAATCAACGGCGGGAATATGTCTAGAACCGACAATTGAAAATTTATTTAGAACTGGGAATACGAAGTGCCACATGGTATCAAGAGCATAACCCTAGTTTCTTCCCCAACCTAATCTTTTCTTTTCTTCCCAGCCGTAAACCTACTGCTGGTCCCTGCTTCGATTTTTTTTTTCCCTTCTTCTTTACCCGTAACCAGCCCACCATACACTCCTTCGATCATGGCAGCCCCTCTCCACCCAGCTGTGACCGTAACTAACATCAAAAACGTTATTCCTGTCATCCTCGATAGCCAAACTGAACACTACAACACATGGGCGGAATTATTCGTTATCCATTGCAAAGCTTACGATGTTTTTGATCACCTTCAGCCCCGTCCCCAAACCACCACCTCGTCATCCTCGGACGCAGACAAAGCACCTGTCGCCACCCCGTGGGGATCGCATCGATGCCATTGTCTTACAATGGATCTATGGTACGATCTCGCGGGACCTTGTTCACACCATCATGATACCTAACACCACCGCTTATGAAGCCTGGTGCCGCCTTAAAAACCTCTTCCTTGACAACCAAACCGCTCGTACCATCAACATCCAAAACAAATTTTTCAACTCCCGACTTAGCCAATTCTCTGACATCTCATCCTACTGCCAACACATGAAGCTCTTATACGATCAACTCACCAGCCTTGGTTCCCCGGTCACCGAAAACCAACTCGTACTTCAAATACTCACTGGCTTAACTGGACCCTTTGAAAGCATCTCCCTCATCCTCCAAAACACCCACCCGTTACCCGACTTTTATACCACCCGTTCTAAACTTTGCCAGGTCGAAGACCAGAAAACAACCCAAGCCAAAGAATCCGCCCAAACCGCTGGCACCGCCCTGCTCACCACCACCAACCCACCCGCACCCACACCAACACCCTCCACCAACCGTAACCCACCCACCACTGATAATCGTAACCGCGGGAACCGCAACCGCGATCGAAACAATCGTCCTAAATCATCTTATGGCAGGGGACGTTATCAGCAAACTCACACTTACCCAGCAAACTTTTGGCAGCCACCGGCCTGGCCCACTATGCAGCCGGCCCAATCCTTCTCTGCTCCCATGTGGCACCCTTGGGCTTACCCCCCATGCCCCTACCCATCAGCGCCTATTAGCCCACAGCAGCAGCCGGCCCAGACAAACAGTTCTGGCCGTGGCATCCTAGGCCCGAAACCTGCAGCAGCCCAGTCCACTTCCTCCGGGTCAGCCCAATCATACGCTGCAGGCTACTCGCCAACTGACATCGCTCAAGCACTCTACAACTTGGCTCTCCAAAATAATGACTCTTCTTGGACCATGGACACTGGCGCGTCAGGTACGATGTCTCCCCAATATGATAAATTTCCGTCTCTTTTTAATTCTGGCATTATTCGCAACATTATTGTTGGGAATGGTAAAACCATTCCGGTTTTAGGACAAGGCAACATTACCCTACCACCACCATTCCCACCTTTTAAACTGAATAATGTCCTTTTTGCCCCTAACTTAGTCAAAAACCTAATTTCCGTACGTCGTTTTACCACTGACAAACCAATTAACTGTTGAATTTGACCCTTATGGTTTTACTGTGAAGGACCTACGGACCAAGAGACCTATCCTACGATGCAATAGCTCGGGGGACCTCTACACTCTCAGCCCATCCAACATCACCAAACTCAACACCGCCTCTACCTATGCAGCTATCTCTCAGGACATCTGGCATCAACGGCTTGGCCACCCCGGCCCGGCTATTTTGCAAACTTTAAAATCATCTAGTTCTATTTCTTTTGGTACTTTAAATAAAAATGTTTGCACTGCTTGTATTTATGGAAAACTACTAGACTTCCGTTTATTTCATCTAATACACGCACTTTTATGCCATTTGATCTTGTTCATAGCGATGTGTGGACCTCACCAATTATTTCAAACGGGGGCCATCGCTATTATGTGTTATTTTTGGATGATTATACAAATTTTTATGGACTTTTCCACTAACAAATAAATCCGATGTCTTTGCCACATTCACCAAATTTCACACCTTTGTCCAAACCCAATTTAACACCAAAATAAAACAGCTACAATGTGATAACGGAGGTGAGTATGCCAATAATCAATTTCATACTTTTTGTAAAACCAATGGCATTCACTTTCGTTTCTCCTGCCCCCACACCTCCTCCCAGAATGGTAAAGCGGAACGTAAGATCCGCACCATCAACAATCACATGCGTAGTATCTTAGCCCACTCCTCCACACCAAACACCTACTGGCATCATGCCCTTGACACTTCCACCTACCTACTAAATATAATCCCGAGCAAAATACACAACTTCCAACCCCCACCCACCGCCTTTATAATTGCCTACCCACATACGACCACCTTCGTGTCTTCGGTTGCATGTGTTACCCACTTATACCACACACCACCATCCACAAACTTGCTACCGTTCTTACCCTTGCGTATTTCTTGGATATCCATCCAACCACCGAGGGTACAAGTGTCTTGATCTCAAAACCCGTACAATTACCATAAACCGCCATGTGATTTTTGATGAAACCATTTTTCCATTCTCCAAGTCACCTAAACCCACCACTCATACTTACTCCTTCCTCGAAGATGCCATCCACCCATCCGTCCTACACCCGTCCACTGGTCCTTCACAGGGAACGCCTAACCCACCCCACCCAACACCGGCCCACCCTACCCCACCAGCCCAGCACTTTCCACCTTACCCATCGGCCACAACACACCAACTGACCCATCCCCCACTCACCCCTCATCGGCCCAAATCCCTTTACATAACCAACAGCCACCCAACACTACTGACACCTTGGCCCAACCACAACTTCCTACTACTGGCCCACCCAACCAGCCCGCCCCCACTACCCCAGCCCACACCTCATTCCCCTCACCCGGCCCACACAACCAGACGCCACTCACCCCGAACCATCCTAGCCCCATAACCAAACCCACCACCACCCCCACCGGCCCGAACTATCACCACCCGAGCCATGTCCGGTATCCACAAACCAAAACAAATATTTAACCTTACCACCGAAACCATTACTCCCATCCCGAAAAACCCAAGAGATGCCTTGTCTAATCCGGAGTGGTACTCTGCCATGCAAAACGAATTCAATGCCTTAATTAAAAATAAGACTTGGGAACTTGTCCCGAGACATCCTGACATGCATGTTATTCGTAGTATGTGGTTGTTCCGTCATAAATACAGGTCAGATGGCACTTTGGAGAGATATAAGGCCCGTCTGGTGTGCGACGGTCGAAATCAGGAGGTGGGTATATTGATTGTGGGGAAACATTCAGTCCGGTTGTCAAACCGGCTACCATTCGTACTGTATTAACTTTAGCCTTATCTCAGTCATGGCCCATTCATCAGTTGGATGTGACCAATGCGTTCTTGCATGGGAATCTCACAGAGACAGTATATATGTATCAGCCGATGGGGTTTCGCCACCGAGATTTACCTGACCATGTCTGTCGTCCCAAGAAATCTTTATATGGGCTCAAGCAAGCCCCTCGGGCCTTGGTACCAACGTTTTACAGACTTTGTGATTTCCATTGGCTTCCTACAGAGTAAATGTGATAACTCTCTTTTCACATATCATCACGGGGGTGACGTTGCTTACCTCCTAATCTATGTAGATGACATTATTCTTACCGCCTCCTCCGATTCTCTAAGGAAGAAACTCATGGGCAGCCTTGCGGCTGAATTTGCTATGAAAGATCTTGGACCGCTCAGTTACTTCTTGGGCATCTCTGTCAACCGATCTAGTAATTCTATGTTTCTCTCTCAGCACTCCTATGCTATGGATATTGTTAGCCGCGCGGGTATGGAGAATTGTAACCCAGTTGCTACTCCCGTTGACACTAAACCGAAGCTCAGTGCCACCTCCAGTGTCCCATTTGATAACCCCACTCTATACAGAAGCCTTGCAGGTGCTCTTCAGTATCTGACCTTCACTCGGCCGGACATCAGTTATGCTGTTCAACAGATCTGTATTCACATGCATAACCCTACCACTGATCACTGGAATGCTTTAAAACGCATCATACGGTACATTCGTGGCACCGCTGATCTTGGGCTTACTCTCTCTCCGAGCCCTTCCATCTCTCTCAAGGCTTACACTGACGCTGACTGGGCGGGTTGCCCTGACACTCGGCGATCTACATCTGGGTATTGTGTTTACATGGGCTCTAATCTCTTATCCTGGTCGTCCAAGAGACAATCGACCATATCCCGCTCAAGTGCAGAGGCTGAGTATCGCGCTGTAGCTAACGTTGTTGCTGAAGTATGCTGGATTCGAAATCTTCTTATGGAGTTACGTCGACCATTGTCCTCGGCTACATTGGTCTATTGTGACAACATCAGTGCTATCTACTTGTCTAACAATCCTGTTCAACATCAGCGTACAAAGCACATTGAACTTAATATCCACTTTGTTCGCGAACATGTTCAACGGGGCACCATACGGATTCTTCACACTCCGACTCGTCTCCAGATTGCCGACATCTTCACCAAAGGCCTTCCACGTGTTCTATTTGAAGACTTCCGCTCCAGTCTCAACATCCGTCAACCTCCTGCTTCGACTGCGGGGGTGTAATAGATTATAGATTATATATTTTGAATTTTGTATTTATAGATAAGGTTTATCATTGATTTGTATTGATCTCTTCCCTAAAATAGGGAATGTACATTGTGTATATATATTGTTCATCTAATGAAATACAATCAAGCATTGAACCATATCATTCCACACTAATTTGGTACCGATTTTTTTTTGTGTTTTCAATACCGGTACCGATATTTTGCTGATTATAGCTTCAAATAGAGGTACTGTACCGTACCGAATATTTTCGGTATCGGTACCCAATTTGAACAGTTTCCGATACCAATACCAAGCTTATCCTTAAAGACATGTGCCTCTACCAAGTTGACTACCACGTTTAACTAAGCAGTTAAGTTCCTTAAATCCCAAATATCAACAGTATCATCAACGTACTTTTATGCAACACAAATTATTTACAACAATATGAAAATATGATTTAGACATTTACTACCCACCTATGGTGGAGTGGTATGGAGGCTCGGTGATAAAAGACATAGGGTTGAAAGGTTATAGGTTTGATTCCTGATAGTGTCGGGTTTTATTGATTATTCCATTGTTGTGCCTTCGAGCGGGTAGATGGTTGGCTTTTTCCCATAACTGGTGGCTGGTGGGCCAGGGCTCCGTCCGTCTGGGTAAAGGCTGTCTAGGGCTCCTTTGGCCGTTGGGAGCCGCGTACAGAGTACCCGGCTTCTACTTAGTTGTACGTTCAAAAAAATGTTTTAGGCATTTAAGTAGGTACTTAAGTTTCTTTTTATACATCCTTAGAGCATTCACATTAGCTTTTTTTTTTGAAAATAAAACTTCATTAAAACCAACCAAAAACGACTTCTATCTCCAAGACAGAGACAAAAGCCGAAAACCAAGGAAAGCCACAACAATCAATGTTTTACATTACATCGAAAGCACACCAACGATTCCAATCCACCACCCCACCCTTAAACCTATGCTTGTACCAAAGAAAACCCAAAGCCTTGATATCCGCCACCAGGCTCACCACGTTCGGGTCTTTACTGTCGAACACCTTCTCGTTCCTAGCTCTCCATAATCTCCAACAAGCAATAATAATAATACCTTGAAGCACTGCTTTTTTGATAGCTGAACCACCACTCTGTTCGTGCAACAACACCACATCTCTAATATGAAACACGAACGGTCTCGGAATCATACACCATGCAGCTATCTTGTCCCAAACCCCAAGAGCCACGCCACAACCAGTGATAATATGCTCTATGGATTCTTCACTCGAGTCGCACCACACACAAAAAGGATTATCAATCGCCATATTCCTATGAGCCAACGCTGTCTTTGTTGGAAGCCGATCTAAGAACGCTCGCCACATAAAGATGTTACATTTGGTTGGCACCCAAGGGCTCCAACTAAACTCGAAAGGAGCGCTGTTAACAGGATAACCACGAAGCCAATCTTTGGCCGCTGCAACCTCAAAACCAGAAGAACAAGCCCCATGCGACCAATACCACGTGTCTTCCGAACCATCTAGGGACACCAAAATCAATGCGTTTTCCAGCAGCAGCTTAGCTGCCACTTCGTCTGCACTGTGAGGGGCTCGGGTCCAATCCCACTTAATCCTGCGACTGTTCCCTTCGACCTGTAACCGTCAATTAAGTTAACCCGTTTCGACTTTTCAATAGCATAAAGAACCGGATAATCGTCTCTAAGGGGTTCACTCCCCAACCAAGTGTCTAGCCAAAACCGAATACTTCTACCATTCCCGGGTTTCCCGCGAATAACGTTGTTTACCCCCGTCCCTTCGACCTTATGTTTGTTCCAAAACGAAACACAATTCTTCCAAACCCCCGTAAAAGCATTATTACAAGGCGCCACACCCCAACTCCTAGAAGCCCCGTGGATAGAGCATACAACTCTTCTCCAAAGCGCGCTTGGCTCATTACGAAATCTCCAAAGCCATTTGATTAACAGAGCATTATTATTGACTTCAAGAGATGCTACCCCCAACCCCCCATCCTTGACCCGTTTAGTAACAACCTCCCATGCAACCCAACTCATTTTCCGGACCTCATCCGAGCCTCCCCATAAAAATCGCCTCATTAAACCTTCAAGCTCACTAATAACCTTCTTCGGCGCCTTAAAAAGAGAAAAATAATACGTAGGCAAACTGTCCAACACCGATTTTATCAATGTCAACCGACCGGCTATGGATAGTGTATTTGCTTTCCATTTAGAAAGACGGCTCTTAAACTTAGAGACCACAGGCTCCCAATTCGATACTCTATTCATGTTGGCCCCTACCTTTATACCCAAGTACGTAAAAGGCAAAGACCCTTGTTTGCACCCAAGTTCTTCAGCCATGCACGCAACATCAGTATCATCAACGCCAATGCCATAAATAACCGATTTATGGAGGTTAATCTTCAGCCCGGAGCATAAATAGAAAATACGTAGAATACGCCTCATGTTGCTAATATTAAACGAAGAAAACTCACCCATAATCATAGCGTCGTCCGCGTATAAAAGATGAGACAAAGAAGGCCCGTCGTTAGGGAGCTTTATCCCGTGAAAAGCACCAATATCACTAGCCTGATTAAGCATTCCCGAAAACGCCTCCATCAGAATAATAAAAAGAAAAGGAGATATCGGATCCCCCTGGCGAATGCCTTTTTGACACCCAAACTCGAAGGTAGGAGACCCATTAACAAGCACAGCGGCTCTGGATGACTCAAGAATTCCACGTATCCACTCGCACCAAGTGTCAGGGAAACCCATCTGCGCCATAACAGACAACAAGAACTCCCAATTTACATTGTCATACGCCTTATCGAAATCGATCTTGAACAAGAAAATCTTCCTATCTCTCTTCTTTGCCCAAGTAATAATCTCACTGATCATAAGGGGGCCGTCTAGAATGTACCTACCAGCAAGAAACGCTGATTGTGTTTCAGAAACAACACGACTCATAACCGTCTTCAATCGATTTGCCAACACCTTAGAGACCACTTTAATAATACTCCCAATAAGGCTAATAGGTCTAAAATCCCCCAAACTCGAAGGATCACCAGTCTTGGGAATCAAAGTAATAAACGAAGACCCCACCCCCGGACTGAACCGTCTCGTCTCATGAAAAAACCCCAAAATATCCACAAAGTCACCCTCGAAAGTACTCCAAAAGTGCCTTATGAACCGAAAATTAAACCCGTCAGGACCAGGAGCTTTATCTGCACCGCAATCGAATACCGCTCGTTTAATTTCCTGAACCGTAAAGGTAGCCACCAACCCGTCGGCCTTCTGACCAGTCAAAACAGACAAACCATAACACGCGAGCTTCGGCCGAACCCGTAAGGTCTCTTTAAACTTATCCTGGAAAAAAATCATAACCTCCCTTTTAATAATACTCGGATTCATCTCCCACCTCCCATTCACCTCCAACCCAGGAATATGATTAGACGCTTTTCGCTTGTTAATGAACCCATGAAAATATCTCGAGTTATCATCCCCGTGACTAGCCCACCTGCATCTAGCTTTCTGCTTCAGATCACGATTTTTGAACTCATCTAACTCCCCGATTCGACGCTTAATCTCCGTCAAAGACCATACTTCATCTTCAGCCAACGATCTACTCTCCACTATTTTGTCCAGCATATTAAGTTCGTCGATCAAGACCCTTCGCTCCTCTGATTCGGCCGCTTTGACGCCAATCACCCATTCAGTAATATTATTTCTTAACGCCTTGAATTTTAACAAAAGCCTAGCGTCTGGAGCGCCGCTGAAATACCCATCAACTAAAGAATTTTTAACAACCAAGTCGAAATCCTCCCGGCCGATCCAAGAATTAAAAAATCTAAAAGGCTTAGGACCGAAGTTACTCGAACCCGTCTTTAACAGCATCGGACTATGATCAGATTTGAACCTCTCCAGAGCAATATACTTCGCACAAGGCCACTCCATGAATATCTCCCAGCTGACAAAAATCCTGTCAATGCGGCTTAATTTATCACCTGCAACAAAAGTAAACCGCCTCCCTTTCAAGGAGTACTCATGTAAATCCGAAGCGTCAATAAAATCATTAAATTCGGACGCCTCAACCGCATTGAAAATAGAGTTCCGCCTATCATCCGCTTGTCTAACCGCGTTAAAATCTCCGGCCACAACCCATCTCCCCCCCCCCTCACCCACCAAACCTTTAATCTCGTTCCACATAATACGTTTAGCAACTAAATTTTGTGGCGCATACACGTTTAACAGATTAAATGGACACCGACTACCTTTCAATTCCCCCGACACGAGCAACCAGTTAACGCTTTTAACCACCCTTTCCATTTTAAACACCTTGGGGTCCCATAAAGACAATAAACCCCCCGACCTTCGGCCGAAGAAACCCACTCGAAAAGAAAATCCCCGTGCCCCCAAAACCGCCCAAGGTTAACCGTATCCAAAGAACCGTATTGAGTTTCTTGTAACATAATAAAACTAACCTCGTTCGTAGCCCGGAGGCTACGAACCCAATCCGCTTTGTCGAAATTCCCTATACCACGAATGTTTAGAGACAAGACATTCATTGAGTAACCTCTTGATAGCCTTCACTGCGCAACACCTCCTTAACAGACGGAACAAAATTCTCTAAGTTTTCCACCCCAAAGCACGCTCAACTCGACTGTCATAGCAGCTTCCACATCGATTGGCTGATTGTCATTCACGGCTTGGGATACCAAGACTCCATCACCCACAGAATTGGCAACCCCCTCCTCCGCAGCGGCTGCGGCTCTACGGTTCAAATCGGGTGTCAAGAACACCTCCTCATTAACGGATTCCACCCCCTCACTCGAAGATGACCCGTTAGACAAGATACCAATCAACCTATCCACCCCAAAGATGTCGTTGTTCTCCCTCGGCCTCTTTTTAGGACGTTCGAGAGATCCACTTCCTTCCACCCTGTTCTTAAAAAGCGACTTGCGACGGAACTTTTTCCTACCAACATTAACCTCGGCTTGAGCTTGGGAGTGTTCAGCAGTCTCCACCCCATTTCGTTGAGTATCAGCCAAGGCTTCATGAGAGTCAACAGCAGCATTATTGTCAAAATTTGCCCCATCCACTTCGTTACTCAACATCGCATCCCTTTGCACCTCTCCCTCCTCAAGTTGCACCAAGCCTATATCGACATGCTGCATACTAACATCCTCCTCCTCCTCTTCAACTGGAACCGAACACTCATCATCTTCAACCTCTGCTACACACTCAGGTATCCATTCCCCACATCCTCATCTACCCATATATTGGAAGTGTTTCCCCTCCATACAAGCTCCACCCGGTCCACAATCCTTTTGCACTCCTTTGTCAACACACCAATGAGAGCATAAGATAAGTTATTATCGTCGCCTGAGATCGATGCCGACTGTATCACCGTGCCATACCTACCACCGATCATGTCATACACTTGATCAAGCGTTAACTGTGCCGGAACTCCATGAATTTGTAACCAAGCGATGCGTCCCTCTTCCACGCCTCCATCGGCCACCCATGGTTGCAACCCCACAAACCATGCTGACCATGTAGACACATCTTTCAGAAACTTCTCCACATCCAAGGTATCATAGAAGACCAGAACCACTGAAAGCCCCCCTAAATACTTGATATCCAACGACACCCAGCCTTTCTTCTTTAGTAGAATTTTTAATGACGTCAAGGTATGAAGGTCTACCACCCTCCCACGTAGAGCACACCCAGCCCAATGCACAAACCTCTCTACTGAATCTTCAACAGTAAGTACATCGACCTTGTTCCTATTCAACACCGAATCCACAAACGAACGCCCATTACCTACCTTCGCTTGAGCATACTCAGACCCAACTGCATCCGCATGGCTAGGGTTTGCATGGGTATTAGCATGCAAAGAATCCGACTTCCTACCCTGATCTACAGTCGGCCTAGGAACCTTCTCGCCGTCGACAAACCGTGCAACCGTGATAAACAACTTATACGAACCCAACCAAACATCCGATAAATCATTCTCCAACCGGACGATATCGCTAACCGCTGAAAACGAAACGAACCCAAACCTCTTACCCCACTTGTCTAGTTTTCTGGCTATGTAGGAACCTTCGAAAAAACCATACCTGCCCAGAACCTCCTTGAGATCTTGTGAAGAGCACTTCGTTGGGAGATTCGATACAAAAAACTTGGTGAAAGTCTTGTTGCTGCCGTCTGGATGTTGATCTTTCCTTCTGTCTCTCCTGTTTCGCTGCTGTTCCCACCCTTCGGGATCCTTCTGCCGCCGTTCGCCCGACATGTTCGGAGCGCTAGGGTTTGTTAACTTGAGCATTCACATTAGCTGCTCCATCTTTATAATTACACTAAAATTTACCATCTTTCCCTCTTCTTTTCTATTTAATAATACTTATTATATACTTTTATCATTACCTTTTGTCTCTCCTCTACTTACAACCATTTTTAAAAATATTAAAAAATTATGGAGGCTAAACAGTGTCTCCTCCAAATTTACTGGTGAACAGTGTTTCTCCAAATATTTGATCTCTCCTCTACTCACAACCACTTATACTCACTCTATATAATATAGAGATCACACTCATACCATTACGAATAAGCTAATGTGAATACTCTTAGAGAAACACACATCTTACCGGTTGTCACATTCGGACCACACGCATCCTATTTTGGTGTCCTAAAAATTTAAAATTGTAGTATATATATTAAAGAGAGAGGTGCTAGAAGCAGTGTATTTTAGACAATTTTCTTTTAGCCACTTTTTTTTTTTTTGATTTTTTCCTAAGTTTTTTTTTTACGTTTTTGCCACCAACGTTTTGGTTAGGGTTTTTTTTTCCTATTTTGGCCACATTTTATTTATTTTTCCTTTCTTTAGGTTCTTTTTTTCCCATTTTGGCTACCAACTTTTTTGTTACGTTTTATTTTCCCCGATTTTCGTTTTTTTCCCGTTTTGACCACCAACTTTTTGGTTAATTTTTTTTCCCCATTTTTGCCACATTTTATTTCTTTTTTTTTTGCGTAGTGTCCGTCTGCGTTCGTATAGTACTTTCGTCTTCGTTCGTCTGCAACACCCGCTCTTTAACCCCAAGTTGCTCTACGTTCGTATAGTGTTTTCATCTACGTTTGTATGGTATTCTTTTTACGTTGTGTTAGTCTATGTTCGTATAGTACGTTCGTCTTTGTTCGTCTACGTTTTTTTACGTAGTCTTCGTCTACATTCGTATAGTACTTTCGTCTCCGTTCGTCTACGTTTTTTTTTACGTAGTGTTCGTCTATGTTCGTATAGTATGTTCGTTTCCGTTCCTCTGCAACACCTGATCTTTTCGTCTCCGTTCATCTACGTTTTTTAACGTAGTTTTCATCTACGTTCGTATAGTATTTTCATCTCCGTTCATCTGTTGTGTTCTTTCTTACCGATTTTCCTGGTTTTTGGTCGTTGTTTCGTTGCTACGTAACACCGTTTTACGCCTCCATCTTACACCGCTGTTAGCACGGTTGTGTCACAACGCGCCACAAGATATATCGCGCAGCGCGCTGCGATCGTTAAAACACCTAGTTGTAGTTAAATTGCGTTCACTACATGCAATTTATCTACAATTTCCATTTTCCATTTTTAAAGAGCATAACTCAGCCTCAGTTGCGGCGTACACATATAATGTATATATGTGTGGGTCATTGGGGGCAAAAGTAAAATTACACTAATCAGGCTTGTCCCGATTGCTAAGTGTTATGTGTCTTATATATGTCCAATGGTTGATGCAAAAGTACTATAGAGACAGGGTCTCATTGGAAGCAGACTCTCTATTTTCACAAAGTAAAGATAAGATTGTCTATATATTACCCTCCTTAGACTCTACCATAGCTTAGATATTAGTGGGATTAACACTGTATATTTGTAAAGAGCATAACTATTAACTACAGCAGAATGCTACATGATTTCATGCTTTTACCATAAAATATCATTAGACTCTACCATAAAATATCATTCATCAACAGTTTCATGTTTCCAATAGCTATAGAGGGCATTTTTAGTCCCTAAAGCGTCACTTCATCAGTTTTGGGCATCCCTACCATTGGCTGGGTTTCGAAAATTGGCGATTTTGACCATCTCATTCATAAACGCAAAAATAATGGAGTGTGGGACCAAGTTTGGGCTGATTGGGAATTAATACAGAAAAGAATATTATTTGCGCACACACACATTTTTATAAAAAAAAAGGAATTTTAAGCTATAAGTTTATTAATTAGAATATATTAAACTAGAGATAAATTAATTAAAAAAAATTAAAAGTTTACAAAATTATAACTACTAAACTTATTGCTAAAATTCTTTAATATAGTTAGTTCAAGTTTACAATTGAATTTGTCATGCATTGGTGTACATAATTTGTCATGCATTGGTGTACATACATGTGTCCAAACCATGACCAAAGCTACCAATAACACATTTTTGTGTACGCTTTATGTATGTATTGGAAACAAGACATGTTAACGAAACCCATTAATACTCAAAAAAATAAGATGTCTAAACATCAAAATGTACAAAATCAAACAAAGGAGTAGTGTATTTTTGTGTCTGTTTGTTTTTTGTTTTTAATAGTATTAGAATAAGGACAATGTCTTCCTAACTTACAACTATGAATTAAGGACAATGTTTCACCATAATAAGAAATAAACTTTCTATAAGAACATCAAAATATAGAGTTGTCGAGATGATCAAGACGTTTGTGTTATGTAGGCATGTAGCTGGGGAAAAATAGCATCAATGAGAACAATTAAGATTGAACAAAAAAAAAAACCCACAGAAAATGGTACAAATCAACATTCACCGCAACTTGCAACGTATGTTAAAGTAGCTGCTTGCATTAATGTTAAGGTAGTTTACTTGCATTAATATCCTTGGCAGGAAAACCAAAATGATCAAACTCAACTAAACTGAAATTTTAAATGGTAAACTTACACGCAAAGTTAGTGTAAGAAAATAATGAATGACTCATGTGACTATGTGAGTTACATTATTTGTTCTCTTTTAACATCCCGTTCTAGCTTAACCAATTTTTATCAGCTACGCCAAAAGTTTCTGAATCCGTCACTCATGGAGTCATGGTGTCAATATAGAAATCCAATATGAGGGTGGTTGCCAACTGACGTGTGCGATACTACACATAATTTTACAATGAAATAACACACGCTTCTGCTTTAATATTTATAAAAATGGTTTAGACCTTAATATTAAAACACACACAATAGGGCAAGTGTACACTGTCATATATGTAGTAAGTACAGATAAGAACCAGATATCGATCCATGGACGCGCGCGGAGCAATGGTACTAAAACTCTGTCCCCGATTTACCAGTAGGAAAAGATAGTTTGAAGTTTGTTTAAACTAAATTAATTCTAAAAACATATAATTAACATATGTTAGACTCCAAATACAAAACATAACTATAAATACACAATAATACTAATCCTAGCATGTCATCTATATATCATATGATACAAAGGCGTGTGATCAACATTCCCATTTTCAGACAATTAGTATCCCTTTCGGGAATTCTAACATGACAACTATACGGAAAGCTAACACGATAAACACACGTTAACCACCTCAAATTGTTCATTAGCGAGCAGCTGATATGATCTCATGCAAATCTTCTAAAGATAAGTTAGTCATCTGTTAAGAGTTTTCTAACCTCACTAATCAAGGAAAGCAATACCGAATACACAATACAACCACCGAGACTAGCATAAAGTAGAGCATTTCACAACCTCTTCCATTTTACCAACTTTGAACACAAATCTACTAAGATCGCCATTTTAACCAAAATAACTGGCAAAGATCATTAACCGTGTCAAAGATTAGTAACAACACCATTAAGCTTTTTAAACTCTTTTACGTGCCGGTAAACATTTATAATCATTATTCAACTGACTTTAACCAAACCAATACACGGTTACAGTTTCATGGTGTAAACTTATTAACAAGTTAACTAGTCTACTACCGGACGATTAAACGGACGGTTTTTCAACATGTATCCGCTTAACACATTCGACAATCATCAAAGTCATTCAAACACAATCACAAATCCAATAACAATGAAACAAGGTTGCATTATGATCATCAAGATTAAGTCATGAAAAACGCCAAATTCATACAAGACATGATTAAACTACACAAACGAATGTTTCTACGTACTACATACTAGTGTTTTTACCGTAGGCATACATAAACTAGGATAGATCATCACAGATTACATCAAAATCAGATTTGAACAAGTTTATAAGATTATAGATCAAACCATAAATATGCAAATGTGATGGATTAGATGATGATGGATGGATCGGATGGCTTCCCGAGCTTGTTCCACGCCTGTGCAGCACTTCAAAAGCCCAGAAAATTGCCTGAAATCGCTCCCCAAAGACCCAATAATCGATCAGTAAGCTGAATGGGAGTTTTATAGATGTACAGAGTCTGTGAGCGGCCGCTCGGCCTCTATGAGCGGCCGCTCACTTTTCAAAAATTGCAAAAAGGTCCCGGGTGCTGACGTAGGGCTTCCAGAAGGTCACCACAAATATCTGGAGGAGTGAGCGGCCGCTCACAGGACCTGAGGTCCTGTTTGCGCGCCGAAATCTCCGTTTTTCCTTCTGTTATGCTTCCGGGACATCGTTTAAGACCTGAAATTGTAAAGATACCCAAATAAGTACCAATCCCTGTGTAAAAGGTCAAAAACGTATGAAAATGGGAGTCAAACGAGGACTTTTATATGTGTAAATTAACGTATATCACCAACGATACATGCTAGCTAGGGAAAACTTATGCCGTTTCAACAGATTTCAAGCTCCTACTAATGGATCAAGTCTAATGTTAGTATATATAGTTAAGTCATATACATTAGCTACACTTTAAACAAGTATATAGATAAATTTCCTAAATCTTAATTAAAATCTTTATCTTAGCATACATGACATACCAATTCATGTAAAAAGTTATAACTAGTTATAAAATTAATTATTATGACATTTAGAAAGTTAGGTTTTTTTGTTTGTTTATAATCTTCAATAAATATTAATAAAAAGCAAAAAACAAGTTGTCTAATTCCTTTGTGTGTTGTCACAGTCCTTAACTGTTGTCTTCACTTTGAAAATTACACTTCATGCTCGTCTATTTGTGTTCCTTTAGACTGAAGTAACAATTGTACGCCTTTTAAATTATTACATTTGAGGTTTTATTGTACTTACTAAAGTTCACATGATATTAAATATGGTCCCGTGTGTTAAATGGCGTCCTTAAAACATATAGAATATGGCATTAAACCGACAAGAAGTAGGCTTGCATGAAGAACAGATACACACTTCAAAATGGAAGGAAATGCATTATTTTTATATTGAATTTAGCAGTTTGTATATTCATGTACGATGTACCCTATGAGCCGATGTCCAAGTATGCTTATTATGTTATTACAGCGCAACCAGAACTGTAAATAAATTGAACGAACACGGACAAGAATGAGTGTATCTAACTAAGGGGCTGTTTGGTAGCCTCTTAATGAGGCTCTTAACCATTCAGTGCTGAATGGTTCAGCATTCAGCGCGTTTGTTTCAGCCTCTGAATGGAATTGTTAAGGCTGAATTATTAAGACTTGAGATGTTGCTGAACCATTAAGCACTGAATCATTAAAAACTGAACTAGGCTGAACCTTAATGAAACTCTCATACCAATGTGGGACAAGAAAACTAACCATTAAGATGTCCAACTTAATGATTCAGCACTTAACCATACAGACCTCTTAACCATTCAGACCTCTTAATGATTCAGCACTTAATCAACCAAACAGCCCCTAAGCTTCTGTATTGTGAAAGTTCTATAAATGTAACTATAAGTTAAAAACAATTAGCTAGGTATAAGAAACGATATCACATATATCATCAATCAACTGATTTCATATTATTAGATACATCAAAAAGTAATTATTTACAGTTTGATACATCAAAATTAATAAAATTCGATAACTTTAATGCAATTAGAAATACATAACTCGTTTGGTATATTCCATCAATAGAAATACATAACTAGTTTAAAATAATTATTTAGATATATAGATAAAATAATTATTTACAACTAACAACTTTAATTCATATTCATTTAACTGCTATTTTTTTTTTATAGGTAAAATGTCTACAGTCTGATGACCACATTTGCAGACATTTGCAGAAGAAGAGTTGGGCCAAACCTCTGCAATATGCAAGAATAAAACTATTTGTTTTTAACGTCTTTAGACTGCTAAAATAAACGGGTGGTGGTGGACGGTGCATGGTGGTCCAAGTCTGCACCAAAAGAGCTCGGGCAAACACCTTTTAATAAACGTCTTTGAAAAATCAAACTGTTTGCATATGACAATGTCTGTGCGGCGCAAACAAAACAGTCTACGCAGATATTTTTTAGAAAAAAACAAATAACACCTTATTTCTATAACTTATTCTATTTGTTTTTACTGCTAAAATTAACCATACTCACCTTTTACGAGATTTAACCCCACAACCATTTGTTCAGGGACACATCAATTTAGGACCATGCTATCTACTCGAGGGACAAATCTTGTTCTGTTTGATAATTAAGTTTTGTTGTATAAAAAATTAACCCTCTAGATATGACCACGTTGTAAATTACCACTTATATTTTCACTACAAAATTTCATCATTTCATATTACAAACTTAATAGAAAAAAAAATCATATCATACCATTAAAAGCCATCAACTAATCACATAGATTACCATTGGGGTTGGTGGTCCAGTGGTAAGGCAAAGCCTTTTAATACACTAAAAGTGTGAGGTCTTGAGTTCAAGTCTCACAAGGAGCAAGAAATTCGCCTTTAAAAAAAAGAAAAAAACTAATCACATAGATAATGTAAACAATCACACACTAAAATACAAAAGAAAAAACGAAAACATAAAAAGTAAATCCACATTCCACAAACACAAACCATTAAACACTATCATAGATAAGCTAAAATAAAAACGAATTATTCATCCTTTGTTTCTTTTCCAATTATATATTTCTTTTTCACAACCCCAACATAACATTTAACATTCCATTGCCCCCTTCATATACCTTCACCTTCCCACTATACACACATTAATAACAATAGTATGGGCTACAAACCTATTTTCATATCCCAATGGCACACCTTCATCATCTTTTTAGTCTCCACCATCACCACCACCATATCATCATCATCCTCTTCCACACCTCTCCTACAACCACTACCACCACCACCAAGATCACCACCACACAACTATGCACTTAAACCAAGCATGACAATAATAGTAGGAGTCCTAACCACTATCTTCTCTATCACCTTTCTTCTCCTCCTTTATGCCAAACACTGTCGCCGGTCGCACAACCTGTACCCGCCTGCAGAAATGCAGGCGGGTACAGGTTGGTTTACCGACCGGGACAACTCCGGAATCGACCGAACTATTATCGAGTCGCTTCCGGTTTTCCGCTTCGGGTCATTAAGCGGACAAAAAGACGGTCTAGAGTGTGCCGTTTGTTTGTCCGTATTCGACCAGTCTGAAGTGCTACGTTTGCTACCTAAATGTAAACATGCATTTCACGTCGAGTGTGTTGATACATGGCTTGATGCTCATTCCACTTGCCCGCTTTGTCGGTACCGGGTCGACCCGGAAGATATTTTTTTAATCCTAGAAGAAAATAATAATAAGAGTGAAAGTGAATTATCTCAAAAAGTCGAGATACAAGAGGAGAGCGAAGTACCTCTTAGACGTGTCTCCGGCAGACATTCATCTGCCGGAGAACACGATTTACAAATATCTGTTGTCACGCCACCAACGTTGTCATTAACAACAACGTCGGTGGCAGGAACCAGACTGTCATTAGACAGCTGGAGCAACAGTAAAAAGAAGACAAAGAAAAAGAAAAAAGAGTTAACAACAACGTCTATCAAAGCGGTGTCTGTCTGTTGTTCGACAGACAAAACAACAGACAGACACCGTAAAGACGGACTATTGTTGGCGGATAAGGAGAAGCAGGTGGAAGAAGAGGAACGGAGGAGGTTTGAGAAGCGGTTCGAGCATAGGATCGTAGTGGGGACAAGTGGGGCCCAGAGATGGAGCGACGTACAGCCGTCGGATCTGTTGTATTTACGATCAGAAATGATATTAAGTGACGTCCGTAGATTGAAAAGATCAAGACCGTCAGTTTTGCATGAAGGGAATAATGGTTTGCGTCAGAGTGGCAGAAATGTAATAAATTCGAGAAGTGTGTCGGAGATGACAGGGTTGAGTAGGTTTGGGAGTAATGGAGAGGCTGGGGTGGTGTCCAGGTTGTTGGCTCGGTTATCCGAGCCTAGATCCGGACGTAATTCTTCATCTTCTAATGTATAGATTATAGACAGTTTTGGTTTACTACCCCCACCACGAATTTATTATTGTTAGGACAAAAACATTTAATTTATTTTGCACTAGACATCCGTACTCTTTTTTATAGTTATCATTTGAAATTATTTTGTTACAATTTAAATGAGAGTTGATGGTACATTATTACATTGAGATATAGCCAAATATAATAAATGTTTTTTACTCGTGTATGCTTCTTTTTTCACTTTTGATGCCCATGTGGAACAATGGAACAGAAGAACCAAGTACCATCACTGTATGTAGTCCAATGTATCATGTCACTGGGGAATCCAGTCTAGGAAATGTAATGCCAAGCGTAGGTTCAATAGCAATGCGAGTGACGTCTAATGTTATACTCGACCATGATGTCATCATTGGAATGTTAAGCCATTTGGGTGCTCGGATATTATTCGATGTCATTGGGCTCCGAATCCAAATATCACGGCACATGGACTCGTGGGTTTTAAGCTCATAATAGTATTTGGATTTGGAGCCCGGTGTAGTGTAGAGGAGTAGAGGTGGGGAATTAGGTATGTCCGAGATGCGGTCATGATGGGACTATGGCCGATTTGAGGTGATAGGAGGAGACTTATTTATGTTTGAAACATAAAGCAACGTGGTATAGTCTAACTTTAGATAGATGGTTAAGTTTGATATGAATTTGTTTTGATTTATTTGTGTTATAAAAAAAACACAGTGAAATACGAACAATTGATCACAAAAGCTTAACGATCTTATTGAATGAATGAAAACGAAAACAAGAATTGAAACGAATTACAAGATTACTGATCTAATTGGAAAGCCCCAATTATATAGATGTCACAAGCCCTAAATTGTCTCAACAGATTATTAACGACCATACTTCCAGATTGGCACAAATAGTCCCTTAGCTTTCTTCATTGTTACGTTTATAGCCAAAACATAACTCATGCTTGTTTTAGTGCTTTATGGAACTTTGGACTGTTGTCAATTTTACCCCTCGAACTTTGTTGGCTGGCTTGGATTAGCTTGATTTTGACTTTCCTTTAACAATCTCCACCTAAGTCACAATCAAACTCATCCCAACCTCATAGAATCAATACAAAACATGAACTTATGCCCTGGCAAAGCCTTAGTCATCATATCAGCAGGGTTTTTGTCTGTCCCAACCCATTTGAATTCAACTTCCTTAGAAGTAACCACATCTCTTATCCATAACATCTTCACATTGATATGTTTGGTTCTCTCATGGAATACACTGTTCTTAGAGAGTTGTATAGCACCTGAATTATCACAGTTCACTTCAACACTGTCCAAACTTATTCCCAGATCAGTAACAATGCCTTTAAGCCATAAAGACTCTTTTACCCCTTCTGTTAAAGCTATAAAGTCAGCTTCTGTTGTGGACAGTGCAACAACATGTTGTAACTGTGATTTCCAGCTCGCAGCATTTCCCAAAACAGAAAATGTATAACCTGTGACAGACCTTCCATTATCTCTGTCCATAGCATAGTCAGCATCAACAAAACCTCTGACCATTTTACCCTCCTTACATGTTTTATCCTCAAACTTCGAACCAAGTTTCTTTGTACCAGCCAAATATCTAAGAATCCATTTAACAACTGACCAATGATTCTTACTAGGATTTTCCATGTATCTACTAACAACACTCACAGCATAAGCAATATCAGGTCTTGTACAGACCATGATATACATCAAACTCCCAACAGTATTTGCATATGGAACTTTGCTCATGTAATCTGTCTGTTCATCAGTCTTTGTACAGTCTTGTTTTGATAGATTGAAATGAGCAGCCAGTGGAGTGTTAACAGGTTTACACTATCCCATTCCATAGCTTTCTAACAATTTCTCAATATATGAAGATTAAGACAGTGTCAATACCCTCTTTGATCTATCTTTGTGAATTTCCATGCCTAATATCTTCTTGGCTTCACCCAAATCCTTCATATCATATTCTCTCATTAGCAACTGTTTAGTTTCTTCTACTTGACTTTTGTCTTCACATGCTATTAGCATATCATCAACATACAGAGGCAAATAGATAAATTTGCCCCTGTCATACTCCCTATGATAAACACAACTATCATAAGGACTTCTCTTGAAACCACTGCCCACTATGTACTCATCAAATCTCCTATACCACTGCCTAGGAGACTGTTTGAGTCCATATAATGATCTTTTCAACAGATAAGCCTTATGTTCCTGACCTTTCACCTCATATCCCTTAGGTTGAGCCATATATATCTTTTCCTCTAAACTGCCATGTAGGAAAGCAGTTTTGACATCCATTTGTTCTAATTCTAGATCAAATGTTTCCACTAAGGACAATATGATTCTTATAGAAGTGTGTTTGACTACAGGAGAAAAAATCTCATTGTAATCAACACCAGCCTTCTGTGTGAAACCTTTTGCCACCAATCTTGCCTTAAACCTTGGACCTTCTTCTTCTTCTTCTTTCATACCTTCTTTCAATTTATAGATCCTCTTGCAAGATACCAGCTTCTTATCAGGAGGCTTATCTGTCAATTCCCATGTATCATTCTTATACAGTGACTCCATTTTTTCATTCATTGCTGAACACCACTTCTCTTCATGACTGGAAACTATTGCTTCTCTATAAGTAAGTGGTTCATATATGCTTTCAAATTCAGATGCTGTGAAAGCCACAACTGAAATACCTTCTTCATGATCCCTATACCTTAATGGTGCTTTAATCTCCCTTCTTATTCTATCTCTTGCAATACTAGGGCCTGGGCTCTTGTGTGAATCTCTAGAAGTACCTTCTGCTTGTACTTCTTCATGTGTATCCTCACTTGACTCCACCTCAATTTGAACACCTTTGTCTTCATCAAAGTCTTCATAATCATACTTCATATTGTTCTCAATCAAGTCTTTATACAACACATCTTCTCTAAACTTCACACTTCTACTGTTGAACACCCTTGGACTCTTACCATACATTCTCCACAATTTATAGCCCTTTACCCCATCAGTGTAGCCTAAGACTACACATTTTAAAGCCCTGAGATTGATTTTTCCCTGACTTATGTGAGCATAAGCTAGAGATCCAAACACCTTCAAATCACGATAATCCTGCTTTTCTTCTGTCCACACCTCCATAGGTGTTTTCATGGATAAAGCAGCTGATGGGGATCTGTTTATTAGGTACACTGCAGTAGTTGCAGCTTCTGCCCAAAATTTCTTAGGCATACCAGCATGATTCAACATACACCTCAATCTTTCACAAATGGTTCTATTCATTCTTTCAACTAAACCATTTTGTTGAGGTGTACCAGGAATAATTAAGTGTCTGTCTATTCCATGAGACTTGCAAAACTGATTAAACTCATTATTGCAAAATTCAAGACCATTATCTGTTCTCAGTTTCTTAATCTTTTTACCAGTTTGATTTTCAACCAAAACTTTCCATTCTTTGAACTTTCCAAAAGCATCACTTTTATGCTTGATAATATATATCCATACCCTCCTGGAATAATCATCCACTATGGACATATAATATCTTGCACTCCCAATGATTCATTCTTTGTAGGACCCCACAAATTAGAGTGCACATAGTCTAAAATGCCCCTAGTTGTGTGTCTGCCTTTTGAAAACTTTACCCTTTTATGTTTTCCCATTACACAACTTTCACAAAAGCTAATATGATAGTCACTATTATTCAACTCATCAATGACTTGTTGTTTGTTTAATTCAACAAGTCCTTGACTACTAATGTGACATAGCCTTTTGTGCCATAAAAGAGCAACAAAATTATCTTCTTCAAGTGCAACTGAAACTGAGCTTGCCACCATGATCTGTCCATCCAGCAATTAGGTATTGTTCCCACTTCTTGTTGATAACAACACCATGGACCCTCTAATCACCTTTGCCTTTCCATATCTTACACTGACATGGCATCCTTCTTTCTCAAAAGTACCAAGAGACAATAAACTTCTCTTCAGATTAGGAACATATCTCACATTCTTGATATCTACTTCCTGTCCATTAATCATCTTTACATTCATTGTTCCCATTCCAACCACTTTACATGGCATGTCATCCCCCAACTTAACAGACCCAAGATCTTTCATCTTAAGATCTTTAAAGTACTCTTTGACAGGTATCATATGGAATGAACAACCAGAGTCCATAACAGGTTTCTCTTTCTCATATGTGCTTGTCACACACAGGACATCAAAACTTTCATAACCATTTGACCCATCATCTTGAGAAACATTACTGGACTGCCCTCTAAAACTGACATTTGAATGATCAGTTTTCTTCTTCTTGAATTCTGGACAATCTTTCTTTAAGTGTTTTTCTGAATTACATAGAAAACACCTTCTTTTGAATCTTGACTTGGACCTATTCTTGTTCTTGGACCCATTTGTCCTCTGTTCAGGCCTTCCTCTCACAAATAACCCCTCTCCACCTTCTTCTTTCACATCAGACCTCTTCTTCAACTCTTTAGAGTTCAAAGCAGCCAAAACTTCTTCCATAGTTAAAGTTTCTCTGCCATACATGAGGGTATCTACAAAATGCTCATACGAAGATGGCAAAAATGTGAGAAATATAATGGCTTGATCCTCATCATCCAATTCAACCTCTATATTCTCAAGATCCAAGATAAGTTTGTTAAATTCATCTGAAGACTTCCCTATATTCATCTGAAAAGTATATAATCTTTTCTTCAAATACAAACGGTTAGCCAATGATTTTATCATATACAGAGACTCAAGTTTGGCCCATACCCCTGCTGTTGTAGTCTCTTTTGACACTTCCTTGAGAATTCGATCACCAAGACTCAAAATAATAGCACTATGAGCCTTCTCCAGTGTATCTTTCTTCTCTTTATCAGTTAACCCAACAGACATGTTGGCTTCTCCCAACAAGGCATCACTTATGCCCTGATGAACCAAGAACGCCCTCATCTTGACTCTCCATAAACTAAAATCATTCTTACCATCAAATTTCTCTAACTCAAACTTCGTCGACACCATTGCAATCAACGACTGCGGAATTAATCAAAGAATTTTACTCAATCGAGCCAACGAGGCTCCGATACCAATTGTTATAAAAAAACACAGTGAAACACGAACAATTGATCACAAAAGCTTAACGATCTTATTGAATGAATGAAAACGAAAACAAGAGTTGAAACGAATTACAAGATTACTGATCTAATTGGAAAGCCCCAATTATATAGACATTACAAGCCCTAAATTGTCTCAACAGATTATTAACGACCATATTTCCAGATTGGCACAAATAGTCCCTCAGCTTTCTTCATTGTTACGTTTATAGCCAAAACACAACTCCTGCTTGTTTTAGTGCTTTATAGAACTTTGGACTGTTGTCAGTTTTACCCCTCGAACTTTTTTGACTGGCTTGGATTAGCTTGATTTTGACTTTCCTTTAACAATCTGAATTGGTGATGGTACTTTTTTTTGAACGGTGACTTTCTTGTTCTTAGTGTGACAGAGATACATCACACTCGGCCTACGGCCGAGCCCCTCCCACGCGTCCAGACTTATGTTGTCTGAACCGGGTCCACGCTGGTACGGGTGGGAGTGGCGTTCGCCGGGAAACCGTACCGCCTCCACATGGGTTACCTTGCTGGAGTAACGGCCGGATGAAAACCGGGTCAATGCAGTAATAGCGATACTTGGGAGTGGCGTTCGGCCGGAAACCGTACCGCCTCCACACGAGTTACCTCGCTGAAGTACCGCCTCCACACGAATTGGTGATGGTACTTGGTGGTGGAAAAGAAATGCATGCTTGCATTGTTTGTTAAAAAAAGTAAATAATAATTAAAAAAAAACCCTAATGCAGTAATAGCGATACTTGGATGCATTCATCACAATTCTTAAGCACAAGTCAGGAATATGTCACTTTCTTAATTTTCTTTATAATGCGCGAATGGGTTGATGAATAAAAATTCCCAACAAGGCCACCACATTCTAATCTATATTATACTCAAGATTCGTTATTTATTCCCTCTATATATGGCTTTAAAGTCAACATAACACTTTTTTTTTGGGCATTAGAGGTCTACCGGTTCTTATTATCTTTTGCTTGTCTCAATCCTCATTGGCATACACCAATGCTCGTTTTATGCAAGTGTTTCCTTCCAATAATTCAAAATTCGGTTTAAATTCAGATTTTCGGTTTAGAATCTCTCTTGTCAAAAATGAATGCTTTGCAATTTACTAATTTAGTTTGGTTGGAAATTGGACCATTCGTCCCAGCTAGCTTTAAGACCACTATTTGCAATCGGCATAGTGGTCCTAAAGTTAGCTAGGACCAATGGTCCAATTTTGATGTTGCTAGTTTTGTGTAATTTGTTGCTGTTTGTTTCCAGCCCCTTGCTGGCGCTTTATATTTAGCTATAAAGTCGTTTGCTGTTAAAAAAAAGTTTGGTTGGAAAAGATTATCCCAATCCAACACACAATTACATGTTAAGTTGTGTTTTGTTACGATTTTATGGCCTTATAGATTTTGTTCTAATAAAAATAAATTGGAATTTGAACATGTTAATTAAATTATTTTGCATTTATTTAATCAAATGTAACAATAGAGGGGATTCCCGCCTTGAGAGTTCCCCGGTTGTGTTTTTAATGAAGTTTGCCTTAAAAAAAACAATAGAGGGAAAGTGCCATCTCGTTGACCATTTAATCAACATCATATAATTATCATATTCTATGTTATTGATCACTATGCATGAGAACGAAATGAATGCATCACACATGTGCTTAATTCGTAAATACGCCGAATTACCTAATTAACAACGTGTCAGATATTATTTATTGCAATTCTTTGAATGAATTGAGCAACTATATCTAAGGGAAAGATTATCACTCTAGATATGAAAACCATAGGAAAAAAAGTTTTTTTTTTTTAATAGAAAAATTAATGTGTGTAATATACACATTTTAGAGTGGAAACAAGCCTTTGATAGAGTGGATTTGTGGTGTAATTTTAGTTTCCTTTAATTTTTCCATGTTTTAGTTTCCTTAAAATTTTCCATATTTGTATGACTTTTCTTCTGCCCCTGGATAATTTTTAATGAATTCTTGGTTCAATAACGATAACGATAATAACACGCACATGCATATATAGAGAGAGAAAGAGAGATATGTTAAAAAATCTTAATAATATAATTCTACAACTACCCAAGGCATTATAGCCTAGTGGTATCTTGGTGGTGAGATAAGACTTAAGGGCCATAAGGTTCTGGGTTCAAATCTCACAAAGGGGGTTTTCTCATAATTATGAGTTTCCTCCTGAATTGGTGACTTGGTGGTGGAATATGATCGCGTGGCAACATTGGTGGCACGATGATACTCCAATGTTCCGTGAGTGATTCCAATTTGTTGGCCGTTCAAAAAATATAATTCTACAACTAAATAAATATAAATAAAAAGTTACAAGTTCAATGTTATGTCAACCTAAAAAATCTACTTATCATTTACAAGTTCAAGATAAGTGATAAATTTGAGGCAAGGGACACAAAGAAAGAAAATGAGAACATTATTATCGATTACTTGTCGAATTATAGTAGAAGAAATTAATGCCATTTTCTTTTCCTTTTTAGATAAGTGATAAGCTACAGAGAAACTATTTTAAAGAATTTTTGGTCAAAAAGTAAGCAAATTATTGGATCATAATGCCTACAAAACTACAACTATTGTCTTCAAACACAACCATTAAGTCTCCATCCCAATCAGACTCAATCATGAACCATACTTAAAATCTTCTCATGAAATCAACAATAATTGTGTTTTAAAACGAACAACGTTTTTGTTGATAGTTGGCGGTATAATAATACAACAACCAGTGGCGGATCTAGACCAAGATTTCAGGGGTAACGTTACATAATTTTCACGGGTAACGTAATACAAACCACGTAAAAAAATATTAAAAATACACTAAAAATACACTACGCCAAAAAGTTGAGGGGTAACGTTACATAATTTTCACGGGTAACGTAATACAAAACACGTAAAAAAATATTAAAAATACACTAAAAATACACTACGCCAAAAAGTTGAGGGGTAACGGGCGTTACCCCTGTTCCTTCTCTAGATCCGTCCCTGACAACAACCATACCCAGTAATTTCCACCAATAGTAAAGTATTGGTAGAGTCTAGGGAGGGTGGGATGTAGACAAGCCTTACCCCCATCCTTAAGGATAGAGAGATTGCTTTCAGAGAGTCCCCCGGCTCCAAACAGAATAAAACTGAATTTATATAAAATAAAAGCAATCAATAATCATGTAAGTGTTAAGAAAAAACATAGCAGACAAAGAGACAGATATAATATGATACGCAACATATATGCAAGCACGATTACCAACACATACCAAGTCAAGCGGAAAATGTACCGCCCCTAAAAATCCTTAACCTTAATTCTATGCATCCACGAACTCCTATCCTGGATCAGGTCCTCAGAGAGGTGCAACTCTAGCAAATCTTGTATAATACGCTCATCCTAAGTCAACTTGGGTCTTCCTCTACTCCTCATACCCTCAACACTGAGCGTTTCCACTACTCTAACTGGCGTAGTCGTCTGCCTCTTCCTCACATGCCCAAACCATCTCAATCTCTCCACCTTTATCTTGTCTGAAATACTAGCCAACCCTAACCTTTCCCTAAAAAGCTCATTTCTTATTCGGTCTAGCCTTATGTACCCACCCATACATCCACCTAAGCATCCTCATTTCTGCTACATCTATCTTGTGTGCTTGTGTCCTCTTAATGGCCCACCATTCCGTCCTATACAACATAGTAGGCCTAATTACAACTCTATAAATTTTTTCCTTTAATTTCATTGGGAACCTCTTGTCGTACAATACCACAGTGGCTGCTTTCCATCTACACCAGCCAGCCTGGATACGGTGGACTACATCTCTCTCTCTCTCTATCTCCCCATCTTTTTGAACATAAGTTCCTAAATATTTGAAACTCGTTGTCTTCTGGACCACTTGACCAT
Source organism: Ambrosia x helenae (assembly GCA_030844895.1). Classification (NCBI taxonomy): domain Eukaryota; kingdom Viridiplantae; phylum Streptophyta; class Magnoliopsida; order Asterales; family Asteraceae; genus Ambrosia; species Ambrosia x helenae. The sequence continues at coordinate 108,341 of JAUTDX010000637.1, forward strand.
CAATAGTGAATTGGTGATCTATGTGTCAGTATATCATCACCTGCATCGCTGAAAACATAGTAAAGGGACTCATTCTTTGAGCGACTAATCCTTAAACCCTTGTTCTCTAAAGATGATCGCCACTCTTCTACCCTCACATTCAGACTTTGTTTAGTCTCCGCAACTAACACAATATCATCAGCAAAAAGCATACAACATGACATTGCCCCCTGAATCAATTTGGACAACTCATCCAATACCATCGCAAAAAGGAATGGACTCAATGTAGACCCTTGATGGATTCCTATCTCCATAGGAAAGGAATCAGTATCCCCTACAGGTGCTCGAACGCTGGTGATAGTCCTTTCATACATATCCCTAATTATATATATATATATATATATATATATATATATATATATAGGGTGTGGATAATATGGAAACTCTATCTATTGGAAAAACCTTGTAAACCCTATGGTGACCATTGATCAAGTTTGATCAATGGTCCTTAATTAATTTGTATTTAATAATCAAAAGCAAGTGGGCCACTTTAATAAAATATTGGAATAAGGGCATTAAGGTAATCTTAAATAAGCAAGTGGGCCACTTTAATTTTCTAAATCCTAGGTTTAAAAAGGTTGATTTGACACTTGTCAAGTCACCTCTCTCCTACTTTATGACACTTTTTCTAGCACGAATATTAACGTACGTTAGTGTTGTGATACAAAATTCTGACCTCGTTTGAGACATTGCTAACATGTGTTAACAGACATATATTAAAAGAACATAATAAAAGAATACATAAAATGTGTATATATTTAAGAAATGATAAAAACGATCATTACAATCAACAATAAAACATATCAAAAAACGATTCATATAAACATAATTATTTGTGAATTTTCAAAAAAAAATATCATAATAACATAAAAAAGATCTAGCTATGCTTCGTTCTTGATACTCATCTTCATCTTTAACACAAAATCATCTCTTCACCTACAAAAAAAGATAACACGTGTTAATTGGGCTCTCCAAAACACATAATGAGACATCACTGACATGTGTATTGTATTCTAAAACATATGTTTTACTGAAATAACGTATGTCATATGAACCCTAACACATGTTAGTTGGGCATATACTAACGTATGTCATATGAACCCTAACACCTGTTAGTTAGCATATACTAGCATGTGTTAGTATCACTAACATGTGTATTGTATTCTAAAACATATGTTTTACTGAAATAACGTATGTCATATGAACCCTAACACATGTTTGTTGGGCATATACTAACGTATGTCATATGAACCCTAACACCTGTTAGTTAGGCATACTAGCATGTGTTAGCATCACTAACATGTGTATAAACATATGTTTTACTGAAAGACATCAGTAGCATGTGTTAGCATATTCTAAAACATATGTTTTACTGAAAATAAACGTATGTCATATGGACCCTAACACCTGTTAGTTGGGAATATACTAGCATATGTTAGCATTACTAACGTGTGTCAGCATACAAGACTCGGACCGCAAAAAATAGACATGCACCCTAGACGAGTTCATAACACTTTCACTTGCCAAAATAATATTAAACATAATACAATAATAATAATAAATCGAAAAGGTTAACGTAAGTTTTTTTTTCATTCAAGCATTTGATCGAACACTTGCTATGCAACCAAAAACTATCCCCAAAAACTGTTATTTATTATTCTAACAAAACCAAAAACCTATTTCACTAAACCCAAAACATAACAACTTACAAAAATCAAAACATAACAACTTACATGTAGACAAAAATCTTGTTAACAACAAACACATTTCAAAATTTATAAGCAAACTACTAAGTTTACGTGTATAGGTGTATATTTCAACATAACAAATAATATTTAAAAACTTTTCAAGTAAATTTACATAAATGTCATGGTCACCGTCATATTTTAAACCTTTTTTTTTTTGGATCTGGTAAGAGAATCGACAACCTCTTGATGAACAAATATCCTTTAAACCAAAACACAAAAGTTTACAATCAAAACGTAATAATAACTTACAATCAAGTTTCAAAGTTTCAAATCAAAAAAACCTTTAATATTAATTAAAATATTAATTAATAACAGAACAGCTAAAAATATTAATTAAAATAAACTTTTAACTAACATATTATTTATTTAATAGTGTACAGACATATGCTTTCACTTAAACAAAGCAAAGCAACATCAAGAATGTATGTCGATATACATTTGCTTTCAATTAAAATAATAAGTTATTATTATATTAATTAAACATGAATGAATGTCGATATACCTCTGCAGAAAAGAGATTTTAAGCAGTTTTTCAACGAGTTTACAGTCGATGAAGAGTCTTCTTTCCCGGTTGTCCTCACTACCAGTAAGCACCAAAAGATTCAGATCCAGAGAGAGTACCAGCGATGTTTCTGTGTGTTGTGCCGATGAAGACAAACAATAAGGAAAACAGGGGTCATGGTGGTGGTTTCGTTGGAGGAGAAGGGTCATGGTGATGGTTGTGTTGGTGGTTCTAGAGAGAGACAAAGAGAGGGTAGAGAGAGGAGCTATGTTCTGATTTGAATTTGAAAAAACAAATGAAGAGGGAGAGGGGGGAAACAATATATATAGGGAGAGAGAGAAAAGGGGTAGTGGAAATGTCTATTTTGCCCCTTTGAATATTATGGAATATTATAACATAATGAGTGATGTGGCAAAACATGGACCAAGTAATGAGTTTCTTGGGGTTTTTCCATTTGGGAGGGTTTTCTCCCTATACTTCCACTATATATATATATATATATATATACTTCCCCGGCATCCCCTACATTCCAACGTATCCTAAATCAGCCTACGCAGGACACTATCATATGCCTTCTCCAGGTCAATGAACAACATATGTAACTTACGCCTTTTCTCCCTGTAATTTTCCATTAATCTCCTTAGAATGTATATCGTTCAGTCGTTGACCGCCCTGGCATGAAACCAAATTGGTCTAACTTAATATGGGATTCTTTTCTAATCCTAGTCTCAATTATTCTTTCCCATAATTTTATAGTTTGGTTTAGTAACTTAATTCCTCGGCAGTTTCCACAACATTGGACATATCCCTTATTCTTATATATAGGCAACAGGACACTACTTCTCCATTGATCTGGCATTTTTCCAGAATTGAATATAAGATTAAAGAGGGTAGTTAACTATTGGACTTCTTCCTCTCTTAAGCACTTCCACACTTTAATCGGCATGTTGTTTGGGCCAACTGACTTGCTCCTTCCCATATTCCTAAGTGCTAAGCTTACCTCTCTACGTGTTATACGCCGACAGTAGTAGATTTTCTGTTGTCCCTCTTGAATAATGTGGCTGTTGCTTTCTTGTTGGTATGTTCTCTCGCTGTTGCTCTTGAGTAATGTGGCCGTATAATAATCATAACCTATATAAAACCTATATTATGTTTCTTTACCATCTTAATAACAACATGAGAAAACAAAAGAAAATAGACGAGATGGGAAATAATTATTTTTAACTAATAAAACATCCACAAATATCATTGAAAATACTTTACCTTATTACATACCAAATTTTTTTTTTTTGATGTTTACCATCTTAATAACAACATGAATTGACCAGGTCGGTGGGGTGGGGTGGGGCGCGGGGGGGAGTTGGCTTCTCAGTGTGTAATGTGAAGCAAAGGTTACCGGTATGGCGGTATCATCTTTTGAGTGGTGTAATTGGGTTTCTAAGAAGTTTGGAGTCGTTGCGTGGCGTGCATTTTTTGACTGTCTTCCAACAGAAGAAGCAATGGCAAAGCGGAACATTTAGTTGGAGACGCAGACGTGTAGAATTTGCGAGACAAATATCGAGTCGATTGATCACCTTTTTACGGGTTGCCCGGTATTCATGGAAGTTTGGCAGATAGTTTTTTCCTGGTGTCAAGTCCCGACTTTCTTTGCTTTCCATGCTCGTGATTTGCTTAGCTATCATTTGACCGCCAAGACTGGGGCTCGTGTGAGGAAAGCGTTTTATGCGGTTGTCTTGACGACTTTTTGGAGTATATGGAGAGCTAGGAACGATTACATTTTCAACAATAAACAAGTGTCGGTTTGAAAACTTATAGAGGAGATCAAGGTCATGAGCTACTTGTGGGTTACAAATCAGGCCCGGTTTTGAGCATGAGCGGAGTGGGCGACGGCCCAAGGCCCAAACTCCCGGGAGGCCGGAAATTTTAAAAATTTAAAATATATATTACTTATAAAGTGTATTTAAATTATTTTGGTGTCGGAAATGAGAACAAAGTATAGGTGGATGAATTGGTTAGTGAATTATATTTCAAGATAGAGAACTTGGGTTCAAATCCCACTTCATGCATTTAATTTTTGTATATCAATGCATTTAAAGAAGAAGACTAACATTTCTTTATTTTTCAATATAATATATATTATAGGTATTGATGTTTAATAATTAAATGTTGAAATTTTAATTACTTATATTTGAAATTTGAAAGTTAAAACTTGAATTTTATAAGGGGCCCGATTTTTTAGTCGCCCTAGGCCCAAAACGTTTCGAATATTCTCGGAGACGGCCCTGTTACAAATCGTGCTAGAATGGCAGATATGTCTTGGAAATCTTGGGGTAGATTCGATACGATTAAAATGGGATAGTTTTGGGTTTTATTTGTTTTGCCACGGTTGGATGTTTCTTTTTTTCGGATTGTTTTTTCGAACCTTGTATCTCGGATTTCCTTTGCTAGCCTCTTGCTAGCTATGAATAAAGTTTAGTTGGCCGTTAAAAAAAGGAATGGAGTCTAAATTTAAATTCCACCGGAATTCTATTTGAAGCCAGATCTAAAATAAGAGATAAAGAGAGAGAACAAGACTGTAGAGAATGGCCTAGGCTTGGAGGAGAAAACTCTCCTCTACCTAGTAGTAAAAAAATAGTGTGCTCATAACTTGTCTGTACAAGAGGTGGAGACCTCTTTATATAGGAAGTTAATGGGCTTTGTAAATGAACCCAAGTTAATGGGCTACCCAAATGGATCCCTTAACATAATTGGGCCAAACCCAGTTAGTGGTTTCTCTACAAGTCCCAGGTCCAGTAGTGATGAACCTCGCGAACAAGTTAGTACAATATAATAATAATAATAATAATAATAATAATAATAATAATAATAATAATAATACTAATAATAATAATAATATTAAATAAGTAGGCCCGAGACAGTGATCCGCTCAAGGCGGTTCGGAGGTCCATTTCGAATTCTATCTCTTCAAATATGCTAAATGAACACCATCTAAAAGTGCAAATCATTTGTGAAGGTTGATTTCATCATTCCTAAAATTTTGGATTGCGCTTTTGGTAAGCATATGTAATCTCTAGTTCCTATCAATAGCAAACTTCAAGTGGGTTTTGTCTAGTTCATGATTTCATAAAAATAGTGTGTATTTAGATTAAACTTTAATTATATAGATAAATCAAGAATTTGATTATTTGTGTTCTTAGTGAACATTGACTAGAGTTTGACCTAGAGAAATCTGATGATGTAAGCTTGTGTCATAACTACCAATCACCACGAAAATGAATTATACTCGTAACCAAATTGGTTGGATGTTACTTAGCCCATCCTTGAATCATTTTTGGCTTTGGTAAAATTAATTTTGGCTAGATAGACCCCAAGGTGGTGATTTAGTGAACCAAATTAGGAATGATTGTTTGCTATGGTCGATGACTGTTCCTTAAATTTATATAGCTGAATGCTTTACACGTATAATTATTAGACTGGTGTTGTGTAGACGCCACTGTATTTTTTGTGTTTAGTGTTGCCCGTGTATAGCTGGTTTAAAGGGTGTCCTCTTTAGCTGGTTTAAAGGATAATGAGTTTGTAGTTGGACAAGCAGTGAGAAGGGCGAAAACGAGGAAAGTGGACAAACATGTTTCTGCTTGAAGAGAGCCAACATGTTTTCGTCCTCGTGACTTTTGATACATCTGGCTCTCTGACACCGGAAGCTATCTGTTTTCTGATCAGGATCCAGCGGGTTATCCATAACAATATTTCGACTCCAGTGGGTCAGAGATTTGTATTTAGTATATTACAGTTCGCAATCCAGAAAAGGGTGACGATGCATCTTGTTGCCTGCTTGCCCGCTATTTTGATGTAATTCATCAATTATAAAATGAAATGATGAATTCAAAATAAAAAATAAAAAAAATAAAGAAATAAATAAATAAAAATTTGGTAACTAAATTCTAGTATTTGGCTATTGTGCGCGATTGATGCTAATTAAATATAAATTTTACCACTAGTAATACATTCTTATACATGAATTTTAGATTTTTCCATTGATTATTGTGTATTTTACACAGACATTGTATGTGCAGCATGTCTGAGGACTCACGCTCCACGAAAACAACCCAATCAATTGGTCTTTCAAGCATCAACACATTGTGTACCATTCTACATGCGAAGCTAAATGTATGACGTTGCTAATATTACTGTTAACGTACGCAACTTGGTTACATGACCTTCTTTTTATGTTATACTATCAACTAGGTCATATCAGTGTTGTTTTATGTAATAATGTGAGTGTAGTTTATTACTTTATTTAGCTTCTAGGGACGTGACCGTAGGTCTACAGTGACCCCTTCAAACATTTTCGTGTTTGGTTAATTATCAACTATTTTCCAAATTCGATTATGGTTTTCCCGGTATAAGACACATATGTAATCGTTTAGCGTTTTCATTATGTATATGATGTATACTTTTAGATAACGCGTTGATATAAAATTGATTAGATAACATGGAAAAAGTATTGTCTCGTATATATCTAAACCACTCTCTACTATTTAAGGCTACACGGTGTGGTCATGTCTTTGAAAGAGGGCATAGATTGACATGTGGCGTCCACCTTAGGGTAGGTGAAATTCCCCTCCAAAATAAAAAAAACCGCGGGGTGGTGTTGGCGTGGTCGATGGCTCGATCCCTCCACGTCAGCTCGGTTATTGTTTTTTTTTTTTTCATTTTCGTTTTAAACTAATAAATAAAGTAAATAAAAAACATAAAATTACATAAAAATGAAAGCATTACATAAAAATAAAAACATCACATAAAAATAAATCTAAGTTAAACTCAAAACATAATTAACCTAATTTAGTGTCGGTCTCACAATTTGCCACGTCGAAATGTGAGAAAATTCCCCATAGTTAAGAGATTGATACTTGAATTAGGTAACTCCAATTGCCATGTCTTCGAAGGTATCATCAAGTACCGCTTACAAGGTTGGATTGTTATGAATCTCGAATCATTCGCACTTGTTAAAAAGACGGAGAGATCCAAAAACCATAGAAAAATGATATCCATGAGGTTGAAGGGTGTTATAAATTTTGACAGCCCATGTGGGTCACATCAATATCCAAGTAATAAAAATTTAAGACCAAGTGTGACAAACTGACACACTACCAAATTACGTTATTGCCCCTCCATATTTTCACTTTCATTTTTTTTAATTTATGTACAATTTGTCAATTTAAGTCCTTGATATTTGCCGTGACTTTTGAGATTTCGTTGCGACTTAATTGCTAATTTAGTCCCTAAGTTTGTCAAAAATTGTCACTTTCATCCAAATCTCTTTTTGTCGTTTTAGTCTATGTGGTTTCATTTTTTTTTTTTGTCATTTTAGTCCCTGTGGACTAACAAGATTTAGATGAAAGTGACAATTTTTGACAAACCTCAGGGACTAAAATGACAAAAAATAAAACCATAGGGACTAAATTGACAAAAAAAAAGATTTGGATGAAAGTAGCAACTTTTGACAAACCTCAGGGACTAAATTGGCAATTAACTCAAAAACTCTTTCGTTGCTCACTACTAGGTTGTTACTTGTTAGGCCATCCGTCGTGGACGCGCGAGCGAGCGGGCGTGAGCCACTGACGTGACTATCAACTAATCCGGTCACTTGACCTCGTTGTGGCTGAGGGTGAGCACGGGCATTGAAACCTCGTTCGCGTCGTGCTGCTCGCGTGTCCACAACAGACAGTCTTAGCACAAGTCACCGTGATGAAACAAACCTTGTTATTTTTTTTTAACGGCAAACAAACCTTGTTATTAATAAAACAATAAATACAAGTCACTATTATAAGCTAAAGCATCGACACCTGAAAATTGTATTTCAAGCAACCATGTCATGTGTGCAAAAACCTTACAACGTAAGCAAGACGAATATGAGAAAACACATCTTGAGCTCATTCATGTTCGACTATGTTCTACTGTACAATCTTACAATGTTAAGATAAAATCTGAACGATAAAGTTGATAAGTGTCATATATACGCTTCTTATTGATGTGTGATTTGGATCAGGGTGTATGAATCCTAAATAGAGGGTATATGATTCCTAAATACCTTTCCAAATACCTCTTGCATAATAATATCAATGTTGTCTCATATGACAGATTGCAAAGTGAAATTACATTTTTTTTTATCATTTGAATTTCATAATCACAAAATACTAAATGATCTTAATAATCAAGAATTGCAAACATTTTGAATGAGTAACATACAATATAATACTTTCTATATATAACATCTCATATAGTTGTTTTACATACTCGTATTATATAAAAAAATGATTTAAAAAATAAAAAGCATATAAACAAGACTAGTACAATAAAAATAATTGATTGAATAAAAAGCATATGACAAAAAGTTCCCACTTTCCCATGTGATTGAATGTTCCCAACTTCCCATTCATGTTATAGGTAGTTGAATGTTTTTCAAAAGTTTATACACAAATATTGCATTCTTCTGCTACCCTTTCTACAAGATTGTGCTACTCCTTTCCAAGCTTATATCCATTCCTGTGGGTATGGTGCACTCAAGAAATAAAAAAAAAAAATAGGTACTAAAAGTACCATTTTTTTTTGTAAATAAAAAAGAACATGAACAAGCTTCACTCTCCTCTAATGTTTAACACTTGTTTGGGATAGTCCAATAGAACCATAGAACCATCACATTTGCATATTGATCAGTAAATCTTTAATAATCAAACCAACAATCTTAAGCAATAATTTCTCCTTTGGCATCGAATTCTCGGGAATTTGGCGGTTGGGTCAATGAAGGCGATTCGGTTTCAAGAGGAGAAGGAAAATCATTGGAAATGGTTTCGCATGACACATTTTCATCATTTTTTCGTCTTCTACGATCCAAAAAGGTCGGTTTAATAGGTGATTTTACCATTTCGACCTTCCAAGTGAGCATCGCCACGATTTCTGACATGGCTGGCCTTATGACTGGAAGAGGCTGAAGGCATAATAAAGCCACATGGATTGTTTTCATAACATCCCTCACTGAAAATCCATCTTTTTGCATTCTTGGATCTATGAGATCAATCATTTTTGATCTCTCATATAGCTTCCATGCCTTGTATCATTAAAACATGCAAACTAATCAATCAAGATTGTATATGCAAACTAAAAAATTCTTAATGTCCAAGAGAACGATCGTTTGAATCAAATCAACGATAACTAACTTCATTCAAAATAAACTAAAATTATATGTAAAAATTTAAATAGCCTACTCCAAGTACTTTTGATAAGCATGTTACTAATTTATTCTTGTTGCTTTATAGCTTGTGTTCTGTTGCTTAATAACATAAATGTTATAATGTTAAGAAGATGTAAATAGCTTACATATTCAGGGAGATATTGCATTTCTGATGATAGCGTAAGATCGGTGTTTCTCCTGCAGCTAATGATCTCAAGAACAACAACTCCAAAACTGTATATGTCGGCTTTTTCAGACAATTCTCCCCTGATGACATATTCGGGGGCTGTATAACCTCTACATATGATAAACGCATAAACAAATATCATTAAATTTGATTGAAAAAACTTTATAAATTCATTAATATCATCATTTTTTAAGTAAAACACTTACAATGTTCCAGCGAACGTTGTGCTGAGATAAGCTTGATCCTCGGGAAGAACCTGGCGAGACCAAAATCACCAATTTTCGGCTGAAAAGTACCATCAAGTAAAATGTTGCTGGCTTTAATATCTCTATGAACAATCCTGAGGTGTGATTCTTCATGTAAGTACTGCAAACCCCGAGCGATACCCAAGATAATTTGGAACCGTGTCTTCCAGTTCAGATAGTGGTTGCTTTTGCCTGTTTATAGAGTTAACTCAAGGATCAAAAAATAAACACAAATAAGATATGAGAAACGGATAAAGGTATATACCATAAATGATACGGTCCAAACTCCTGTTCTTCATGTATTCATAAACAAGTACCCTTTGGGGTCCCTCGCAGCAGCATCCAAGAAGGCGAACAAGGTTCTTGTGTTGTATGCTTGTGATCATCCTCACCTCTGCAAGAAACTCCGCCTCTCCTTGATGTGATTTCTCGAAAGATAGTTTCTTTATAGCTACCAGTCTCCCATCTTGTAATTTACCCTATAAAAAGCACATCAAACTACGAATTGTTGAATACCATTACCTTCACACTTCACAGTTCTATCTATCAAACAATGATTCGTTAAATGATCTATAATTAGGTAATAAACTAAGACGAATTAAAGGCAACATACTCGATAAACAGGCCCAAATCCACCTTTCCCGAGCAGATTACACTCATGGAAATTTTTAGACGCTTCCTTTAATGTCCGAAAGCTAAAATAGCTTATTGCCTCAAGTTTCCCACTAAAATAATCTTTTGCAGCTGCAATACATAAGAGAGATTTAATCAACTAATATGAAGTTGGCATCACATGATCCACATTTAAAATTAATTAAACAAGTAGTATTTATGCAAATTATAACGAGATAAAGCATACAACCTTTGCAGCTGTCTTTTCGCTTAACGCACTTTCCTAGCTGTGGTGTTCTGATATATTTCCGAAACGCCATAATAACAATTAGAAAAACTAGAAACAAGATTAAACCTCCAACCAAAATGAATAAACGCGTCTTGTGGGGCTTTGTATATGAGCTTTGTTGATCAAATGTTACAGGTTCCTCTGCATAAGGAAATTATAGTGTTGTTAATGTTATCAAGTAAGCGCCTTTCTATATCCGAATTGACATTCCGTCTTTACAGTTTAACATGCTCGTATTACTTTAAAGTTTGAACACAAACATGATATACAGTTGAGTCTTGTAAACTATAATCTTTAGTAATCAAGATTATATCACTACATTACAAGAATGTGAATTTAGTCCACACATGTGCAGGGGCGTAGCCAAGTACAACATAAGGTGTGCGGCCGCACACCTTAAATAAAAGTATTTAGTGTATTTTATAGGCAAAAATCTCGATCGCTCCCCTTGAAAGTTTGGAAAAGCCTCTGATCGCACCCAACCCCCCCCCCCCCCCCCCCCGGATCGCTGATCCCCTTGAAAAACAATCCTGGATCTGCTACTGCACATGCGTAGGTGTCAGCATCGCGGATCTTAAACTTAGTTTTCGGTAAAATATGGGCAACCGAACTCAACACGTATAAAATTTTCAGTACAATTTACACTAGAAATTGAAAAAAAGGGGGTGGCGGGCCCAGCTTGGCCCTAACAAAGATCCGCCCCTATGTCTGGCCAACTTGGGCATGATGCTCGCATCATTACCCTGCATTTCTGCAAGAGATTGTTTCCACAACTCGAAGCGGTGGCTTCAAACAAGATCAAAAGTTAATGTAACACAAGATCACTAGTTCTCTAAAACATCAAAAAACTAAATCAAGATCCTTAACGCATTGGAGTTTGTGCAACCTTGTATACGTTGTATACGCCGCATATAAAAGGGTGTGCAAACAATTTTGAGGGTGTGTAAATACCATACAAATCCCACAATTAATACCTTGAAGTAGACGACACATTTCTTTTTATTCCTGCAACACACCTCGTAAGCAGAGATACACTGGCGGGTAGTTTAAGAAACCGTCTTCTAGTTCTACAGCACCAAGAACTTTCTTTTTATTTGTCATAGAATATATATTATACGTGATCAGGAACAACAGAGCAAAAGGGGTCATGACACGACAAAAAAAGGATGATTGAAGCAGACATGACAAATCATCGGAGATTACAAAGTGTTGTAATAAGTACAAAGAATGGTGCATTGTGATGAGAAGAAAGATGCAAAAAACGTTTGTCTTGTTATTTAAGACGGCAGATAAAGAGAGATATGGGAATATTATCATTGTTCTGAGGGGAATAGTAAAGATTTTGTAATTGTAGTGACAGTCGGGGAGTGTGACCAACGAATTTGGCAGAATCCTAAAACTTCTGTCTTGTTCAGTGTTTTAGATTCCCTTTTTGTTGAGTGTATATTGAAGCTAACAAAGTTATTAGACTATATGGTGTGCCTCCCCTCTCCCCCAACTCCTCCAATTGCTACATCAGCGCCACATCATTTCCCTCATTTTCTCTCCCAAAGTTTGGAAATGCCTTCCCCCAATTCCCCCATTCCCCCTTCCTTTTTTTATTGGATAAAGTTTAATTAAAAAAAAAAAAGTGGACCAATCAGGTTGCTCGGTGCCCACGGCATGATTTCCCCGGTTTCCCCGGAAAATTCACGGGGGGGGGGGG
>JAUTDX010006260.1:0-34763 GCA_030844895.1 Ambrosia x helenae
TATGGCAAAAGAAATGAAGAAAAAGTTTGATAAATATTGGAAAATTATAGCATGATATTGTCTTTTGCAGTTGTTCTCGATCCGCGATACTAGTTTAAGGTTGTTGACTTTTGTTTTACAAAACTTAACATGACAGATGAAAAACGAAAAAAGAAATTGAGCTTATTTTCAAGGGTTTGCGTAAGTTATACGACAAGGAGTATGGTATTTTTTCAACTACAAGTTCTCCAACTGTTAGGAGTTCAAATATGGCATCGACAACATCTGATGATTTGGATGGATTTGAGTCTTTTAATAGCGAATATAGAAATGTTGAGAGCGAAAAGTCCAAGTTAGACATGTATTTGGATGAGCCTCAACTTGATAGAAAAGAAAAACTTGACGTGCTACAAAATTGGAAGGAGAATCAAGGGAGATATCCTCAATTGTCTTCCATGGCTCGCAATATATTGAGCATCCCTATCACTACAGTTGCTTCAGAATGATCTTTTAGTATTGGAGGTGGGTTTTAAGTAAGTATCGAACTTCACTACTATCATCAAATGTCGAGGCTTTGCTTTGCACACGTGATTGGTTGTTTGACTTAAAGGTAATAAGTTCATTATCTTGACTACTTAACTTTTTATATAATGCTAAACAATCTTTTACGTTTTTTACATATCAGATGAAGATGAAGACGAGAATGAGATGGAGAAAGGACTTGTAGAAGATATTGAAGCATTGTATCCGATGCATGGTAGTAGCCGCACGTAGAGGTAAGTATGTTAGTGGTTTTATAAGCTATATGCTAGTGTTATTTATGGGTTACAATTTTTTTTAAGATGGTTGAATGAATTTTGTAGTTATAGTTATAGTAAACTCGTTACGCATAGACATGTAAAAAAGATGGCTTTTTTTCTTTTTTTAATTGACAACACAGAATTTGGATGACCCATTCATGTCATCTTTTGGTACCCGTTTTATTAGTGACTAAAGGTGAAAACATGTCACCGGACGGGTAACAGGTAATACCTTGGACGGTTGACAGGTAAATGTACGTAACATTAATTACGTGTCAAAAATAAGTTGGCTTTGATTGATTCGTTATGGATGACATTCGGCTACGATAACTATGCCAGTTAAGGCTAAGTATGGGTTTGCTATCTTATGGATTCAATGTAACAGTAATAATATTTTGGTATTAGATTGGCTTTGTCTACAAAATATTCATTTTTTAATGTTAATTAATTTTTGTTGATTCTAGTTTAATTCAGCTAATAAATCCACCAAGTTTTCGAGTCAATTTAATTAATATTAATAATCTATTTAGTTTTGAGTCAAATAAAAAAAAGTGTACTAACTTATGTTCTCTGTATAAAGTCCCTTTTAACATGTTGCCATCTTATTTTCTCTGCAACAGATCACCCCTACGAGTCAATTCGCTGCGACACGTTTCTGGGCTGAAGTGGCACGTTTCTGGGTTGAAGCGACACTAAACATGTGGGTCAAGTCTCAGGTTTGACCATGGTTCACTAAACTTTTTAATTGGCTGCCCTGGTCAGGTTCGAGTGTAAAGATTTAGTCCATGAAAAAATTTATATGTGTATATAAGAACATGGAGGTTATACTTGAAAGGTGATCAACAACATAAAGATTTAGTCCATGAAAAATTTAGAGAGAAAGCCCTCTCTAAATTATTTCTATCACAACTACAACATTTCCCCTACAATTTGATTAACACAAAATAACTGGGTGGCTTCTAGGGGCGAGAGCCTTTCTGAAAGCGCGCGTGCACAAACACACCACATATAATTTATAGGGTTGGGATCCGTTGAGAACTCGATGACTTGCAAGAACTCGCAAGATCCTGACATAAAATGCAATTTTTTTTTTGCACACTGCTGTAAAAACACACATAAAACTGCTGTAAAAAAATATATATATGAATTTACGCGAATTACACCGATATAAAGGATTTTTACCCTATGTAAGTGTATTAATATTTTATTTAATATTTTATTGTTGTTTAATTTGGATCACATATTCATTTTTGATTAAAATAAGATTGTGCTTATAAAGGGAGTTCTTATGGTTCTTACAACTTATAGGAGTTCTCAAATGCATTAGATTAATTGCATGATTGGACTATAATCTTTAATCTGAAATCTGTGTTACAAAACGAACGTTTTGATTCAAGTTTTTTTAGAGTTTGATGGGTTTTGATTGGTTTTTTTTGTAAAAGCGAACCATATACAAAATATCGTGTGATCCAAAATATGTTTTGAAATGAGGTTATTGGAAAAGGATATTTTTGGTAAACTCATGTAAAATCGTTTGTGAACGTTTTTCTTTCTATTGAGCCTATTAGAAAGATTGTTTCAATGAGCATATAGAGAAGTTAAGAAAATAACAAGTTTTGAAACATGTATTTCTAGCGAGTCTGTTAGAATCAACGATGTTGAAAGAATAGCGTGTCATAAAATATTCTAATGAGCGTATAAGAGATTATTATTTACAAAATCATAAGTTTGTTTCAAACTTATATATTTATTTTTCTCTAAAGAGAGTGTTAGAAAGTGTTGATTTTGTAAAAATGAACAACTTAATTGTTTGGAATTTCCAACGAGTGTGTAAGGAAAGATTGTACAAATAATTTCTTACAAGCCTGTTAGAAATGATTATTTTGAAAAAAATAATCAACATTTAAAACGGTTTGGTTAACTTGTAAGGTCTCTAAAGAGCGAGTTGAAACATGTTTATATTAAATCAAGTTAAAACCGTTTTTATGTAGATTTTTAATTTTCCAACAAATGTGTTAGAAACAATTATTTTAAAAAATAATCAACTTTGAAACGTTTATTTTATATAAAACCCAGTAAGCATGAAATGATTTTTGATAATCGTTTAATTCTAACCGGGTGTGTTTGAAACGATTTACTTTATATAACAAAAACACCATATAACGATAAGTGCAATCGTATGTATTCTAACATGCATGTTAGAAATGGTTAGTTATTGAAACCAAATAATATTAATATTTGGTAAACATGTAGCTTCTAATTAGTAAACTAGAATCTTTTTATCTTGAAAACCATATACTTTAATGGTTTATAATCATTTATTTTCTAACAAGTGGGTTAGCATCATGTTAACTATGATACACTAATAAGATGATTTGTAATCATTTTATTTTCTAACGAGCAAGTTAGATATGGTTTTAAATAATTAAATTTTTTAGAGTTTATAGTATCGATTTGTAATTAAAATAAATAAATATAGTTTATGGAAGTCACAATTTAGTGTACTATACATATATCGATGTTTTAGGGCATAGCACGGGTAACCGTTTTGATCATTTAATAGCCCACAAAAACGCACTTCTCAACACATGGGCCTAGTTTTCCCCTTTCATGTTTGGGATGTGAGCAAAGACAGTACACCTAAAAACCCGCGGTGTTAATGTGAGAGGTGGAGACTATTATGGTAAAATTGGATATGATTTGAATAGGATTTTTTAAATTAAGAGCTTTAGAGGGTAAACCGGTCGATTAAAACAATGGTGGTGGTAGCAGCAGCTTCGAGATAAAAAGATGGGGGACTCCAGATTCAATTAACAATGCCAGAGTGATTTATAAAAGAATAGGATTTTTTCGCTCAACTGTTCAATTTTGTTCAGGGGTATGTGGTCAAGTTTTGGTGAATAATCCCTTTCTTTTGACTGAATTTTTTCATGGAATCATTAATATATTATCCTCCATTGTCAGATCGAAGGATTTGAATGTTGGTTTTAAATTGAGTTTGTATCATGTTATAGAATATAATAAATTTATCAAAAACCTTATATTTTTGTTTCAAAAAATAATTTCACGTCATATGAGTGCAATTAACAATAAAAAGTATAAAGAATCCAAAGTTTTGCCCCCAATAGTTTATATGTGTTCCCAAACATCTGAATGGATAAGAGAGAAGGGTGAACCAACTTTTGTGTTACTCAATATGTCAGTATGTCCATGACTCTTAGCTAGGACACAAGTTTCACAATTAAAATTTTAATTTGAAAGAAATAGTTTTGAATAAAAGATGTAAATAACCGGTGGACAGGTGTCCCAATCTCCTTTGCCACAACATGCTTCTCCATCTGTAGTCCCGCGAGCAAGCATCACATTACCCCGTTGAGTCACTTCTTCCACATAATATACAATCATTGGCATTTCGTGTCGTGCCCAATGATCGTTCTTGTCCTTTATCCTTGAAGGATACAAAAAGTTGGACGCATCAAGATGGTGCAATTCAATTCTATTGTCACGTGACTAATGAATAATAGTTTATGTGATAAGGACGGGAAGTATAGACAATTTGAGAGTTTTAAGGTAAGAGATATTTCAATAGTTCCGTCTCTCTTAACGGGAATGCCCCTATTAGCAGTTTTAATATGGTTGATTTTGTGATTAGTTTTTGAGATAATATCTAATGTATCAAATGTTTTGGTGTCTGTTGCACCCGAATCAAATATTCATGATGTGTCAAGGTTTTCACAAGCTAGAGCCATATTAGCTTGTGGCTTCAAAATTCCTTTCTTTTTAAAGTCGTTTTTATTCTTGTCTTTAATAGAAGGTATCAAAAAATTTGTTTTGTTGTTTTGAGTATTTTCTTTCATAAAACTATTTTTTTAAATGGTCTTTACAACCTATTGTGTTTTGGCCAGTATCATAAATTTCTGAAACTCCAGTGGGTCATTTAGAATGGCTATAAATCTGAAGTTAGAATATCTTGTATTGAAAAATGGGTTTGGGGATTCCTCCCCAACTCGGTTACCTCCTTCGTCGTTCTCTGTGTCTTAGCAAATGCTACGCCGTCGAAGCCTTTCTGATTTTGTTTGTCGGAGCCGCTGTCATTGGTGTTTGTGGCGACATCAACCTTCCCTCCCCTCTTTAGTTCCCATTTTATGACGTCGTTCGACCACTCCAGGTAACCGATGAGTTAGAAACATTCCTCTTTGGTATATCTCACCATACCATAGTGATCACACTTGAGTTTTGTTTTTTCTATCGGGATGATGATCCATTGTTGAAACTCTTCTGACCTGATCGCCTTTTCGACAGAAAAACCAGACCTTCATGTTCATGCGGACTCGTTGGCAACAAGTCCTGCCTCCAAGCCGTTTGAAGATAAGATTATCAGCAGTTGTTCCCAGAATACCCTGTTGTACCATTTTGCTACTGTAGGTAACAACTAATGCATCCATAGTCTTTTTGCGGTGGGAAATTCGGTTAGGAAACTCGCAAGACCAGGCTTGATATTTTGTATTAACCATGAGAACACCATTAAATCATCTTGTTCCCATCATTCGTATCCATCATCGGTTAGTTCTGGGTGCCGCATCTCCTGAAAGATGGTTCAAAAGGGTTTTTGATTTCGCCTGATTGCAACCCAGATCATCGGAGCTCAAAGGGCATAATTCTGACTATTGAGTTTTAAGCTGATTTTAAGAGTGTCTGAGAGGTTTGGTTTGGGGGTTGGGATTGATTTTTGAGACTTTTCTTCACCAAGTTGGTGATTTGTAGTGCCAAATCATCATTCTTGTTGTTTAGGTACAACATGATAACTTTCTATTGCGGGTTAAAGGAAAAGTAGATGATGAACAAGTTGTTCTAAGATCGTATACACCGCTCTGATACCATGTTTTCAATTGGTATTTAGAGAAGAAAAAAAGATATTGTATTGCTTTCATAATAATCGATTACAAGTAACAACCAAATAAATAGAAAACTCAATAATACATAAAAGGAAACGTGAATGGCTGGAAAAAGCATTGATTGTGTCCAACGACTCTTTTATTGGCTTGTGATATCATCTCTAATATGGAAAAGATGAAGATTGATTCTTTTATTTTTCTAACACAAGACACGTCAAACTTATTATTTAGTAAAAAAAATTGCTTTCCCAAAATACCCTTTGTATGCAAATAATTAGCAAACTAAGCCACATGCTCTGACAGCTCCTTCAATTCCATCAACTCATCCTCACACTCTGTTCTTAATAATTTAGCTCTTCGTCAAAACCCGAAAAAACATTTGACAACTTATTCAAACCAAGTTCAGATTATTGATCATTCCCCGTTTCGATAACCCAACTAGTTTATTATTAAAAGATTCTAAGGTAGTCAGGCCGCGAGATCCTTTTAAATGACAAAGTTAATCCTTCCAAAAACAAAACTTTGGTCCTATGGGGACGCTAATCCTATCACACCCATTTAATACATACAAAATTACAGACAATGCATACTAGCCGGCTTGGTAGTAAAGGGGAACAAAAAAACTGGTTTCAGGACCCGACCCGGTCTAAACCGGTATAGCCCACTTTGGATGAATTAGCATTTGACACCCACATTCTATCTCA
Source organism: Ambrosia x helenae (assembly GCA_030844895.1). NCBI lineage: Eukaryota > Viridiplantae > Streptophyta > Magnoliopsida > Asterales > Asteraceae > Ambrosia > Ambrosia x helenae. Next base: position 6,379 of record JAUTDX010006260.1, read on the forward strand.
GCTTATAATAACAAATCATATCAAAATTCAATTTTTCTGCCTTACAGAATCGACTTGAACTTTTTGCCACACAGGGCGGACTTAATTTTTCTGCCACATAAGTTATTTTTCCCTTTACAAGTTTACACTACACCCTAACATTTAAGGACGAAACCTGTAAATAGACATTTGACCACCACAAAAAGCAATAATAAACATAGTTAGGGTCTAAGTAATAGAGACTTGACACTTTAAAGACTAATATACAGATTTTAACAATCAACCAATTACATAACGGCACCTTACCAAACCTGTAACCCATGCACACAAAATCCCTAACATGTAGCCTCTTAACATTTTGAAGGCTTGTGTCTTTTTGTTTAGGGATCAAGAAATGTGAGTAGGGTTGCAAACAAACTGAACTTTCAGTGAACACTTGATGAACCGTTTGGCGGGAAGTTCCTTTGTGTTCGTTCGTTTAATAAATGAACGAACACGAACAAAAAAATTCATTGGTTTAGTTATACGAACGAACATGAACAGATGATGCGTTCGTTCGTTTAAGTTCATGAATGTTCGATAACGTGTTCATTTATGTTCGATAGTTTAATAGGGTTTTTAATTTTTATAATGTGTTTGACATTCTTTATCTTTTCATTATTTTAGTCAAATAAACTATAATTTTGTGTGAGTTAAGTATATGGCTATATGACACCAATAAACCCTACTTTTAGTATAGTCATCGAATAAATAATATAAATAACTAATGAAGACTTCAAGCTTAAGATGCGAGCTTTGTTTTTTTAGACACTACCTTATTATTTATACCAATATTATGTTAAGTACTAAGTTTGTTTATATAACTAGGTTATATTTTGGGTAGGTCTAGATCTTATTCAAAAGTTAATATATGTCCCTTTGTGTTTGTTTCCGTTCATGAACATTTCTTTGTGTTCGTTTGTGTTCATGAACACTTGTTTGTTTTCATTAATGTTCATTTGTGTTCGTGAACAAAATTAACAGACGAACACGAACGAACACGAACATGAGTGTTTCTTTAACAAACAAACACGAATAGAAAATCTTGTTCGGTAAGTGTTCATGAACTGTTAGTGAACACATAATTTCCTTAACAAACGAACACGAACAAGGCCTTGTTCGTGTTTGTTCGGTTCGTTTGCAGCCCTAAATGTGAGATCTCATATGTTTAGACGGCAAAGTGTATGCGTCACCTCATTTATGCTTGAAGACTGTTTCTTATGTGATAAGGACCCAACCTAGACAACTAGCTATGAATGTCAACACAACCAAACCGTATGCAGTTGGTTTCCATATTTGTTCAAGTTAACATATTGGGTGTGGTCAAATGCTAATTGGAACAATAGATTTGTATTAAAGCATTTTTGGATACCTATATAAATAATTTATTTCTACTTTCTCAAAGTTCACAATTATTAATTATATTCTGGTTCAACATATTACATGTGTGCTCAGAATTGTCCTTCTAATTGAAGATATTTTCGAATGTTTTGAATATATAAGATATCCCTTTGAAAGACAAATATAACAATAAGAAATAAAACAATGATACTAACTGAAGGAATTCAAGTTAAAGAAATAAACATCCTATGATCACATTAAAGTTCAGAATTTTGACTGGATCTGCTGAACCACTTTGACGTCCACTTGAAAGGCCTTCGCAAGAACGTCCCCATCGATATCAGGGTTTGATCCAAACACAGCATTTGCAATAGTAATCACACCTGGATTTTGACTACTCAAACCCGCAATAGCAAGAGCATACCCATTTCCAACGTTTTTCTGGAAGTGAATCAGCCCTTGTGGAAACACGAACACGTCCGCCTTCTCAAGTAGTTTCGTGATGAGGCGGTTTTCGGGGTTAGACGTTACAAAACCAACCAGAAGACGACCTTCAATGACAGTCAAGACTTCAGTGGCTCGAGGGTGCGTGTGTGGTGGGTTAATACCCCAAGGAGCAAAGTCAATACGAGCCATGGAAATACCAAGAGTGTTCAGCCCGGGTAACTCTGCTACAGTCACAACGGTCACATTAGACCCCACATCATTATGGGTGTTTCGCATTTGGTGAAGCCCTCTAAAGAGAAAATCATCTGCTTTCACAAGCTTTGCATCTTTGCAAACCACACCATTCACAAATACTGCATAAAGAAATATAGAAGGCTCTTATTATGGACACCTATAAATAATGCATATCATAAAACCAGTCGAAATCCGTGATAATCTCTTACCTGGGCTATTAGGATCAGCCACGCAGAAATCCTGGAGAGGACTAGGGTCCGAAGCGAAAGCAATGGAACATGTTGTCAACAAGAGACCGAATATAAGAAAACGAGACATCATTAGCGAGAGGCAAAAAAAACTTGTTTGCTGGGAACTTTGGTAGCTTAAGAAATATATGGTACTTAGAATGTAACTTGGTAATGCTTTTATAGTAAAACCATAGGATTAATATAAGTTTGTGGAAAGAGTAAAATTTCTAAGAAGTCATCAAATACAAACTCATAAAGATATATTCAACTTTTGTTCAGTTAGAAAGACAGAATCCACTACTACGATAATTCATTTGTTTGTTTAATAAATTTTATATTAATATTAATTGTGTTGGAGCGTTGAATGTTTAGTATGAAATGAATTTGTCTACAAGTTTTTTTAAACTAATTTCTGGAATTTGAAACTATCATGTCTCCGTTTTTGGCAATTTTATCTTTGTTTCACGATGGTATCCGACAATCAATTTCAAAATTCTATGGACTTGACCGATCTGTAACCATGATAATTCTTCCCTTGCCTCCATTAAAAAACTCATTCGTTTCAACTACTAAAGGGGCTTGACTTGGTATGTACTATACAAATCATTTTAGTTTGTGTTAAATCTTTTAGAGTTAATGGTATTGATTTATAATTAAAATACATAAATGTAGTTTAGGGAAGTCACAATTTAGTGTATTATACATATATCGATGTTTTGGGCAATAGCACGGTAACCGTTTTGGTCAATTCAATAGCCCACAAAAACGCACTTCACAACACATCGGCCTAGTTTTCCCCTGTCATGTTTGGGAACGTGAGCATGTCTATGACTCTTAGCTAGGACACAGGTTTCACAATTAAAAGTTTTATTTGAAAGAAATAGTTTAGAAATAAAAGATGTAAATAACTGGGGGACGGGTGTCCCAATTTCCTATGCTACAACCTTGATTCTCTATCTGTAGTCCCGCGAGCAAGCATCACATTACCTTGTTGAGTCACTTCTTCTACATAATATAATCATTGTCATTCAGTGCCATGCCCAATGCTCGTTCTTGTCCTTATATCCATTTTGAAGATACAATAGGCTGTATGCATCAAGATGGTGCAGTTCACTTCTTTTGTGACGTGACTTATGAAAAATAGTTTATGTGATAAGGACGGGAAGTATAGACAATTTAAGAGTTTTAAGGTAGGAGATATATCAATAGCTCCGCCTCTCTTAACGGGAATGATATGGTTGATTCTATGTTTAATTTTTGAGATAATATCTAATGGATCCAATGTCATGGTGTATGTCGCACCACAATCAAATATTCATGATGTGTCAAGGTTTTCACAAGCTTGAGCCATATTATCTGGTGGCTTTAAAATTTCTTTCTTTTTTAAAATCCATTTTTATTCTTGTCTTCAATAGAAGGTACCAAAAAAATTGTTTTGTTGTTTTGAGAATTTTCTTTCAGAAAACTATTTTTTTAAATGGTCTTTACAACCTTTTGTGTTTTGGCCAGTATCATAAGTTTCTGAAACTCCAGTGGGTCATTTAGAATGGCCACAAATCTAAAGCTCAAATATCTTGTATTGAAAAATAGGTTTGGGGATTCCTCCCCAACTCGGTTACTTCCTTCGTCGTTCTCTGTGTCTTAGACAAATGCTACGTCGCCGAAGCCTTCCTGATTTTGTTTGTCGCAACCGCTGTCATTGGTGTTGGTGGCGACATCAACCTTCCCTCCCCTCTATACTTCCCATTTTATGACCTTCGTTCCACCACTCCCGGTAACCGACGAGTTTAAAACATTGCTCTTTGGTATGTCTCACCATACCACAATGATCACACTTGAGTTTTGTTTTGTCTATCCGGGAGGATGATGATCCATTGTTAAAACTCTTAATGATTCGGCACTTAATCATTCAGAGCCTCTTAACTATTTAGACATCTTAATGATTCGACACTTAATCAACCAAACAGCCCCTTAGTATTGTTATGTATTAATTGAACTACATTATATCACAAGAGCTTTCCGGATAGACAAATCTAATATGCAGTGATAAAATGTGTGTTACGATGTATTATAGAAATTAATGTACTATAATATGAAAAAACAACAATTTTAATTATGATGTAAATAAAAATAAAAATATATATTAAAGGGGGAATGTATGTTTGGATGAGCAAGAGAGCCAGAAACAATCATTGCAGAGCGCGATTGAGACAATGATTTTTAAGGTGGTGTTTTTTTTAGAAAGGGTTGATTTTAACCTAAGCTGCCCAAGATGAAAATAAAACTCCTATTTACAATTTCACTTAAGGCTTGTTTGGTAGCCTCTTAATGAGGCTCTAAACCATTCAGCTCTGAATAAAGCATTCAGACTGTTTGTTTTACCATAATAAAAGGCTCTGAATGGAATCGTTAAGAGCTGAATCATTCAGACTTGATGCATAGCTGAATAATTGAGCACTTAATCATTTAGAGCCTTATAACCATTAGACATCTTAATGATTCAACAATTAATCAACCAAACAGCCACTTAGTGTAATTCTTAAAAGTTGTGTATCAGATGAGTTATAATGTTTTTTGTTGTTTCCTTTATTATTAGGTTGGAAAAATTAATTTTTACATGAGGTTGGATTAACAATATATTAAATGGTTTTTATTAGGAGAAAATATTAAAAGCATTAGCTAAGAAAATAAATATTAAATATATAAGAGATACACGTGAAATTATGATTTAATAATAATATTTCATATGAGAAAGAATGGAGATGATCATAAGATTTTTAAAAATTATGTAGTAAAGAAATATAAAGATAGGGATAAAGATTAAAACCCATAAAAAAATTTCTTGTATAGCACTATGATACTCGTTGAAAAGAAGATAAAACGTTCTCTAATTTGATGTATTTTTTTAAATATCATATATAAAAGTTATTAACGTTTAAAATTTGTCAAGGAGAAACACGAAAGAGAAAAAGACTTTAAAAGGAATAAAGGGGAGGAATGCCTCACCTAGTGTCATGTGTCACTCAATGGGTGAGAGAGCTTAATCTAATACTACGTGTCACACCCACTTTCGTTTATTATATAAGATGTATTTTACTCTATGTAGTTATGATTTTTCAATATTTCATTCAAATCATGAAGCACAGGGTATCATGACGAAAGCCAGTAAAACTAGAATACAGTATGCCTTATGTACCGCCGGTAAATCCGGTTTAATTGACCATGTTGGGACTTAATGTATTACAATTGACAATAATAGATCAAATATGCCTTAATGGACCATATTTCACATTAATGAATCACGTTGAACAATAGTATACCATATATGTAATGGACAATTGTGGACCTTATTGGATCACAATGGGCAATAGTACATCAATCATTTCTTAATGGATCAAAATGACCTTTATAGGATCACAATGGAGAATATATGACTATACATGTCTTAATGGATCATATTGGGCTTTAGTGGATCAGAATGGGAAATAGTAGATCACACATGTCTTAATCAATCATATTAGGCTGAATGGATCACAATCGACAATGGTTCAGGAGGAAGAGCCAATATTTTGCTAGGTAAGCAAAGGAAGGACATGGTTACCAAATGGTCAGTACTCAGTTGCAACTAACTTTTTAACAATTATAATCTGTTAGATGAATTCAAATTGAAATACATCACATAAACAACAAAAACATTGAATCTTCTAGAGTTGGCCGACGAAAATATTTATAACGACACCTAATGGGAATAAAACGACCATTGATTAACTTTTAGAAATGGTCACCTAATGGTCAATACTCACACCCATCGACCACCACACCCACACAAACCCACACAAACCCTAACCCAAACCCTCCTTGTTCCTCTTTTTCCATAGCCGCCCCAAACCCTCCCTATTCTTCTTCTTCCTGGCATCGTTCCTCTTGACCACCCACTAGGCCACTACGTAATGTAGGCTATGGCCACCATATAATTAAATCGCCCTACCAATGGGTAGTAATAGATCATATATGTCTTAATGGACTATATAATGGGCCTTAATGGATCATAATGGCCATTAGTACATCATAATATGTATTAGTTGATCATATTGGTTCTCAATGGACGATAGTTGATCCTATATTTCTTTATGAATCATATTGGGCCTGGATCCAGGTATTTATTGAGCAGAAATTGTATAATTAAAAATATATATATTTTTTTAGTGGAGGTTTGATTAGTTGGTGTGGGTAGGTATATTGCTTCTCATTTGTTCCCATTTGTTTTGAAGGTGCAGTTGAATTTTTTTAAAAGTGCGGTTATTCCAAACCCACCACAAATGTTGTGATTTAAAGATGCTCATATATTTAGTGCGGCCTTTACACCGCATCTTGAAAGCAATTTAACTGCATCATCAAACGACTTTTGTACTAGTGCTTCTCAAAGGCTGATGTTTTGGCCATAGAAAACAGATATCACTGCAACTTCTAATCATAAATTTGCAATAACATGGACTTGCGTGTTTCGATCACTACATCAATGGGACATCTCAAATCGTTTACCGCCAACCACTACACAAAAAAATCCTACTATAACTCTCACTGAGGACCTTAACAACCCAGAAGAGTCTCATACTCTTAGATTTGAAAAGCACAATCTGGAAAATGCCTGATGGCCTTGAGGTGACGCCCCATGGCTCATGCATATTTGGGTGAAAATTGGTCAATATAGGTCATGTAGAAGGTTGATATGCAAAAACGACTATAAGGATAAAGAAATTAATGGTTAAAAAATAATTCAAAGTTTTAATCAGAAGTAAAGATAATTAAATAATAACATACAGACTTAGAGATAACCGGTAAATCAAATAATAATAACCAGCATAGATACAAAATCAGTTAAAATTTCAAACGGCAAAAAACGATTGACATTCGAAAGTGACAATAAATGTAACGTCTGGTTGTACATAAACAAAAGCGTCGCGTCTTCTGTATCCGAAAAGCATTACCAAGCTCACACTCAAGTACAAGAACTTGGGATAGTAGTATTCACTATTCAGGTTATGTTGTACGACTCTAGGTACATAATATCCTAGAAACAACAAGTCTATCACATCAAATCAGTATAGATCATGTTACATATGGATTCTAGCTCACAATTAGACGCGATTACGAAACAATTAGGATAACAATTTCACTACCTCATCTACAAACAAAAACAAGAGAAGAACCATTATTTACTTGTATATCTCCCTATGATCTTTGCCAAATTCTTCAGCAGCTAACTTCAAGTAATCCCTACCATAGCTACTCACAAAACAAGACACATCAAACTTATTATTTAGTAAAAAATGGCTTTCCCAAAATACCCTTTTGTATGCAAATAACAAGAAAACATAGCCATATCTGTTGACCGTTCTTTCAACTCCATCAACTCATTTTCTTTCTTAGACTCTCTTCTTAATAATTTCGCTCTTCGATCAAACCGTGAATACATGTTCCGAATTAGTCATATTTGGTTGTAATAAGTTAAATACAATGTATAAATTATATGTCTTTTTATATTGTGGTTCAACATATTACATGTGCTCAGAGTCGTCCTTCTAATTTAAGATATTTCGAATTTGTTGAATAAGACATCCCTTTGAAAGACAAAAGATATTAATCACAATCAGAAAAATAATAATTTTATTCACCTTTTAACATAATAAATATAACAATAGGAAATGAAACAATGATACTAAATGAAGGAATTCAAGTTAAAGAAATAAACATCCTATGATCACATAAAAGTTCAGAATTTTGACTGGATCTGCTGAACCACTTTGATGTCCACTTGAAAGGCCTTCGCAAGAACGTCCCCATCGATATCAGGGTTTGATCCAAACACAGCATTTGCAATAGTAATCACACCTGGATTTTGACTACTCAAACCCGCAATAGCAAGAGCATACCCATTTCCGATGTTTTTCTGGAAGTGAATTAGCCCTTGTGGAAACACAAACACGTCCCCCTTCTCAAGTACTTTCGTGATGAGGCGGTTTTCAGGGTTAGACGTTACAAAACCAACCAGAAGACGACCTTCAATGACAGTCAAGACTTCAGTGGCTCGAGGGTGCGTGTGTGGTGGGTTAATACCCCATGGAGCAAAGTCAATACGAGCCATGGAAATACCAAGAGTGTTCAGCCCGGGTAACTCTGCTACAGTCACAGCGGTCACATTAGACCCCACATCATTGTGGGTGTTTCGCATTTGGTGAAGCCCTCTAAAGAGAAAATCATCTGCTTTCACAAGCTGTGCATCTTTGCAAACCACACCATTCACAAATACTGCATAAAGAAATATAGAAGGCTTATTATGGACACCTATAAATATTGCATATCATACAACCAGTCAAAATCCGTGATAATCTTTTACCTGGGCTATAAGGATCAGCCACGCAGAAATCCTGGAGAGGACTAGGGTCCGAAGCGAAAGCAATCGAACATGCTGTCAACAAGAGACCGAATATAAGAAAACGAGACATCATTAGAGAGAGGCAAAAAAAACTTGTTTGCTGGGAACTTTGGTAGCTTAAGAAAAATATGGTTCTTAGAATGTAACTTGGTAATGCTTTTATAGTAAAACCATAGGATTAATATATTGTTTTGCTGCAAATAAATATAAGTTTGTGGAAACGGTAAATTTCGAAGAAGTCATCCAATACGTATAGCCTCATAAGATACATTGAACTTTTGTTCAATTCCCAGTTAGAAAGATAGCATCCACTAGGATAACTAATTTTGTTTACTTAATAAATTTTATAATAATATTAATTGTGATGGAGCGTTGAATGTTTATCATGAATTGATTTGCCTTATTATGAAATGAATTGGTCCGGCCACATGTTTCGTGAACCGGACTCTAAACAATTGTGTCTTCGTTTTTGTCAATTCTATCTTTGTTTCATTCAGGTACCTCGTGTCTTATCATTAGCATACCTGATGGTCAAAAGGGTTTTCTGTTGCGAACCCAAAACCACCGCACCTGATGGTCAAAAGGGTTTTTGTTGCGAACCAGAAACCACCATGCTTGGTTATGTAGATAGGTTGGTTCTTCATTGTCTCTATTAAAAACTCATTCATTTCAACTGTTAAGACTACACGGGGGGGGGGGGGGGGGGGGGCGTGGGGCGTGGAAGAGGAATGTGAAGCTACATGTCACTCTATGCCCCTGGGCATGACCACACCGTATAGTCTAAGGAAGGTGCCTTGGTACTTAATCATTTTAGTTTGTGTTAGTGAAAAATAAAGAGAATCGGTCTATGAGGGGTTGGACATCCACCCATCTGTTACGGAACCAGCAGCATGCACAAGAAGACCCGGGAAGACCAGTGGCGGATATAGATTTTTTTTGATAAACATAGTGCCTAAGCCTCAGAATAGAGGATACCGGCAAAGCCGTAGGCGGCTATTTAGCCGTTGTCAGAGACAGCCTACGGGAGGCAAGGGTTTTGAAACCCAAGAAGATTAAAAGAATTAGAGTAACATGAACTTACAACGGAAAACCAAAGCAAGGTAGGCAGACACATGGAACAACAGGAAAGAAATCATAAGATAAAGCTTTAGAAATTAGGCACGGATTAGATGTGGGTCTAATCCTATTTGCTCGAAGGTGAGCTCTTGTGCTGCTGCTTCTTCTTCTTCTTGTTGTTCTTGATTATTATTATTCGTTGGGGGTGGTTTTCATTGAAATTATTCGACATGTTTGGTGTGTTGAAAGGATGTGCAGGTGAAGCTAAGTTTTTTAATCTATGTTTTTTTTTGTTTTGTTTTTATAAAATTAAATGTATTTTTGGGGGTTTTACTAGTTTGAGATGTTCTGTAAACTTATGAGTTTGGAGTTTTTGATCATAGAGGTAACTTATGAGTAGTCTTTGTTTGACTAAAGTGAAGTGATTGCAAGAGTCTTGAGTTTTTGAATTTCAGCTTTTTTTTTTATGAAAATTTAATTGAATTTTGGGTTTTAACTAATTTTAGAGGTTTTGTGAATTAGGTTTTTATATTGATTTGATTAGTTTCATAAATAGTGCTAGCATTTGAATATTTTTACATTGATGTAATTGTAAATTTCACACAATAATTTTTTACAGGTGTAAATTACATTTCACAGGAGTAAACTATTTTTTTTATACTATTGTAAATTGTTTTGCCCCAGTGTAATTATAATTTTTATACAATATTTTCATAGGTGTAAATTAGATTTTACATATATGTTTTAGATATTTTGTATTTTTACACAATTTTTTTCATATGTGTAAACTAGATTTATATATAAAAATAAATTTATTTTTGAATTAGATCTAAAAGATGTGTGTGTGTGTGTGTGTTTTTTGTGGTTTTATAGGTGGCTATGTGATCAATGGTGACGATGGAGATCAAGAAAATGAAGAACGCATGGTTGTTTTTTTAGAACGACTAATGGTACACACCCATAACGAAGCCCCACACCCTTCAGGTCCGGTCCCCAGGCCCCCTAAGGTCCAGTCCCTGATTTCAGAATAACCCTACTCTGAGTGGGATTCGAACCTGTGACCTCCCAGAGCAGGAACCCCACAAAGTGGGTAAACCTTCTCACCTCCATTGCAACCATTAGGCTACAACATCATTGACGCATGGTTGTTGTTTACATTGATGATTTCGGTGCAAGTTTGAAGTTTACACTGGTGTAATACCATTATTATAGCTATCACTAGTTCTCTACAGTGTTGTAATACAAATTTTATAAATGGTGCTGGGGTATTTACACTGGCGTAATATTAATCTCAAATTTGTAAGTACCTTTTTGGTTTTTACACTGGTGTAAATAAATGAAGGTTTTTACACTGGTGCACAGATGATTTTTTGATTCTCAGAGATGTAAGAAAATGTGTTATCTTTTGTTTAAGAAAATAAATGAATTAAAAATAAAATAAAGTTGAAAAAAAATATATGGTGATGTGATAGTGAGAGAAACAAATAAAATAAAACATAAGTTGATGTGATAGTGGGTTGTGACTTTACCATATTACTCTTACTTTGTATTTTAATATTTTGTTTAGTAGGGCGGAACAAAAACACAAAATAAATACGTGGCATAATAAGAACCGTTGGATGATCGAATGTTGTGATTGGTTTTGTTGTTCTTTCAACTCAATCCTCTTCTTGCTTTACCCATTCACACACACACACATATATATACAGATTGGTTCTTCATTGTGTCTATTAAAAACTCATTCATTTCAACTGTTAAGACTACACCGGGGGGGGGGGGGGGTGGAAGAGGAGTGTGAAGCAACATGTCACTCTATGCCCTTGGGCATGACCACACCGTATAGTCTAAAGGAAGGTGCCTTGGTACTATTAAAATCATTTTAGTTTGTGTTAGTGAAATATAAAGAGAATCCGTCTATGAGGGGTTGGACATCCACCCGTCTGTTACGGTACCAACAGCATGCAAAAGAAGACACCGGAAGACCAGTGGTGAATATAGATTTTTTTTTATAAACATAGTGCCTAAGCCTCCGAATATAGGATAACGACAAAGCCGTAGGAGGCTATTTTGCTGCTGTTAGAGACGGTCTACGGGAGGCAAGGGTTTTGAAACCCAAGAAGATTAAAAGAATTAGAGTAACATGAACATAGAAAGGAAAACCAAAGCAAGGTAGACAGACAGACACGTGAAACGACAGGAAAGAAATCATAAGATAAAGCTTTAGAAATTAGGCACGGATTAGATGTGGGTCTAATCCTATTTGCTCGAAGGTGAGCTCTTGTGCTGCTGCTTCTTATTCTTCTTCTTGTTGTCCTTAGATTATTATTATTCGTTGGGGGTGGTTTTCATTGAAATTATTCAACATGTTTGGTGTGTCGAAAGGATGTGCAGGTGAAGATAAGTTTTTTAATTTATGTTTTTTGTTTTGTTTTTATAAAATTAAATGTATTTTTGGGTTTTTTACTAGTTTGAGATGTTCTGTGAACTTATGAGTTTGGAGTTTTTGATCGTAGAGTTAACTTATGAGTAGTCACTTTTTGACTAAAGTGAAGTGATTGCAAGAGTCTTGAGTTTTTTAATTTCAGCTTCTTTTTTTATGAAAATTTAATTGAATTATGGGTTTTAACTAATTTTAGAGGTTTTGTGAATTAGGTTTTTATATTTATTTGATTAGTTTCATAAATAGTGCTAGCATTTTAATATTTTTACATTGATATAATTGTAAATTTCACACAATAATTTTTACAGGTGTAAATTACATTTCACAGGTGCAAACTGTTTTTTTACATTGATGTAAATTTTTTTTGCCCCTGTGTAATTATAATTTTTATACAATATTTTCATAGGTGTAAATTAGATTTTACATATATGTTTTAGATATTTTGTATTTTTACACAATTTTTTTCATAAGTGAAAATTAGATTTCTATATAAAAATAAATTTATTTTTGAATGATATCTAAAAGATGTGTGTGTGTGTGTGTTGTGGTTTATAGGTGGCTATGTGTTCAATGGTGACGATGGAGATCAAGAAAATGAAGAACGCATGGTTGTTTTTTGAATGGCTAATGGTACACAACCATAACGAAACCTCGCATCCTTCAGGTCCGGTCCCCGGTCCCCCCTAAGGTCCAGTCCCCCATTTCAGGATAAGCCTATTTTGAGTGATATTCAAACCTGTGACTTCCTAGAGAAGGAACCTCGCAAAGTGGGTAAACCTTCCCGCCTCCATTGCAACCATTAGGCTACAACATTATTGGCGCATGGTTGTTGCTAACATTGATGATTTCGGTGCAAGTTTGAAGTTTACACTAGTGTAATAAAGTTCTCTACAGTGTTGTAATACACTTTTAAAAATGTTGCTGGGATATTTATACTGGCGTAATATTAATCTCAAATTTATAAGTATCTTTTTGGTTTTTACACTGGTGTAAATAAATGATTGTTTTTACACTGGTGCATAGATGATTTTTTTGATTCTCAGAGATGTAAAAAAAATGTGTTATCTTTTGTTTAACAAAATAAATGAATTAAAAATAAAATTAAGTTGAAAAAAAATATATGGTAATGTGATGGTGAGAGAAACAAATAAAATAAAACATAAGTTGATGTGATAGTGGGTTGTGAATTTACCATATTACCCTTACTTTGTATTTTAATATTTTGTTAAGTAGGGCGGAACAAAGAGAGAATAAATATGTGGCATAATAAGCACCATTGGATGATCGAATGTTGTGATTCGTTTTTGTTGTTCTTTCAACTCAACCCTCTTCTCACTTTACACATTCCCTCTATACACAGCGCGCGCACACACACATATATATATATATATGTATATATATTTATATATATATATATTAATCATCTTTGTAAAATACATGGCCAATTGCTGGCAAAGCTCGAGGCCCAAAGATAACACCTAGGTGAAGAAGGTAGCTCAAAATTGTAGAGTATGAGAGGTTTGGTTTGGGGGTTGGGATTGATTTTTGAGACTTTTCTTCACCAAGTTGGTGATTTGTAGTGCCAAATCATCATTCTTGTTGTTTAGGTACAACATGATAACTTTCTATTGCGGGTTAAAGGAAAAGTAGATGATGAACAAGTTGTTCTAAGATCGTATACACCGCTCTGATACCATGTTTTCAATTGGTATTTAGAGAAGAAAAAAAGATTATTGTATTGCTTTCATAATAATCGATTACAAGTAACAACCAAATAAATAGAAAACTCAATAATACATAAAAGGAAACGTGAATGGCTGGAAAAAGCATTGATTGTGTCCAACGACTCTTTTATTGGCTTGTGATATCATCTCTAATATGGAAAAGATGAAGATTGATTCTTTTATTTTTCTAACACAAGACACGTCAAACTTATTATTTAGTAAAAAAATTGCTTTCCCAAAATACCTTTTTGTATGCAAATAATTAGCAAACTAAGCCACATGCTCTGACAGCTCCTTCAATTCCATCAACTCATCCTCACACTCTGTTCTTAATAATTTAGCTCTTCGTCAAAACCCGAAAAAACATTTGACAACTTATTCAAACCAAGTTCAGATTATTGATCATTCCCCGTTTCGATAACCCAACTAGTTTATTATTAAAAGATTCTAAGGTAGTCAGGCCGCGAGATCCTTTTAAATGACAAAGTTAATCCTTCCAAAAACAAAACTTTGGTCCTATGGGGACGCTAATCCTATCACACCCATTTAATACATACAAAATTACAGACAATGCATACTAGCCGGCTTGGTAGTAAAAGGGGAACAAAAAAACTGGTTTCAGGACCCGACCCGGTCTAAACCGGTATAGCCCACTTTGGATGAATTAGCATTTGACACCCACATTCTATCTCAGCTTATAATAACAAATCATATCAAAATTCAATTTTTTCTGCCTTACAGAATCGACTTGAACTTTTTGCCACACAGGGCGGACTTAATTTTTCTGCCACATAAGTTATTTTTCCCTTTACAAGTTTACACTACACCCCTAACATTTAAGGACGAAACCTGTAAATAGACATTTGACCACCACAAAAAGCAATAATAAACATAGTTAGGGTCTAAGTAATAGAGACTTGACACTTTAAAGACTAATATACAGATTTTAACAATCAACCAATTACATAACGGCACCTTACCAAACCTGTAACCCATGCACACAAAATCCCTAACATGTAGCCTCTTAACATTTTGAAGGCTTGTGTCTTTTTGTTTAGGGATCAAGAAATGTGAGTAGGGTTGCAAACAAACTGAACTTTCAGTGAACACTTGATGAACCGTTTGGCGGGAAGTTCCTTTGTGTTCGTTCGTTTAATAAATGAACGAACACGAACAAAAAAATTCATTGGTTTAGTTATACGAACGAACATGAACAGATGATGCGTTCGTTCGTTTAAGTTCATGAATGTTCGATAACGTGTTCATTTATGTTCGATAGTTTAATAGGGTTTTTAATTTTTTATAATGTGTTTGACATTCTTTATCTTTTCATTATTTTAGTCAAATAAACTATAATTTTGTGTGAGTTAAGTATATGGCTATATGACACCAATAAACCCTACTTTTAGTATAGTCATCGAATAAATAATATAAATAACTAATGAAGACTTCAAGCTTAAGATGCGAGCTTTGTTTTTTTAGACACTACCTTATTATTTATACCAATATTATGTTAAGTACTAAGTTTGTTTATATAACTAGGTTATATTTTGGGTAGGTCTAGATCTTATTCAAAAGTTAATATATGTCCCTTTGTGTTTGTTTCCGTTCATGAACATTTCTTTGTGTTCGTTTGTGTTCATGAACACTTGTTTGTTTTCATTAATGTTCATTTGTGTTCGTGAACAAAATTAACAGACGAACACGAACGAACACGAACATGAGTGTTTCTTTAACAAACAAACACGAATAGAAAATCTTGTTCGGTAAGTGTTCATGAACTGTTAGTGAACACATAATTTCCTTAACAAACGAACACGAACAAGGCCTTGTTCGTGTTTGTTCGGTTCGTTTGCAGCCCTAAATGTGAGATCTCATATGTTTAGACGGCAAAGTGTATGCGTCACCTCATTTATGCTTGAAGACTGTTTCTTATGTGATAAGGACCCAACCTAGACAACTAGCTATGAATGTCAACACAACCAAACCGTATGCAGTTGGTTTCCATATTTGTTCAAGTTAACATATTGGGTGTGGTCAAATGCTAATTGGAACAATAGATTTGTATTAAAGCATTTTTGGATACCTATATAAAATAATTTATTTCTACTTTCTCAAAGTTCACAATTATTAATTATATTCTGGTTCAACATATTACATGTGTGCTCAGAATTGTCCTTCTAATTGAAGATATTTTCGAATGTTTTGAATATATAAGATATCCCTTTGAAAGACAAATATAACAATAAGAAATAAAACAATGATACTAACTGAAGGAATTCAAGTTAAAGAAATAAACATCCTATGATCACATTAAAGTTCAGAATTTTGACTGGATCTGCTGAACCACTTTGACGTCCACTTGAAAGGCCTTCGCAAGAACGTCCCCATCGATATCAGGGTTTGATCCAAACACAGCATTTGCAATAGTAATCACACCTGGATTTTGACTACTCAAACCCGCAATAGCAAGAGCATACCCATTTCCAACGTTTTTCTGGAAGTGAATCAGCCCTTGTGGAAACACGAACACGTCCGCCTTCTCAAGTAGTTTCGTGATGAGGCGGTTTTCGGGGTTAGACGTTACAAAACCAACCAGAAGACGACCTTCAATGACAGTCAAGACTTCAGTGGCTCGAGGGTGCGTGTGTGGTGGGTTAATACCCCAAGGAGCAAAGTCAATACGAGCCATGGAAATACCAAGAGTGTTCAGCCCGGGTAACTCTGCTACAGTCACAACGGTCACATTAGACCCCACATCATTATGGGTGTTTCGCATTTGGTGAAGCCCTCTAAAGAGAAAATCATCTGCTTTCACAAGCTTTGCATCTTTGCAAACCACACCATTCACAAATACTGCATAAAGAAATATAGAAGGCTCTTATTATGGACACCTATAAATAATGCATATCATAAAACCAGTCGAAATCCGTGATAATCTCTTACCTGGGCTATTAGGATCAGCCACGCAGAAATCCTGGAGAGGACTAGGGTCCGAAGCGAAAGCAATGGAACATGTTGTCAACAAGAGACCGAATATAAGAAAACGAGACATCATTAGCGAGAGGCAAAAAAAACTTGTTTGCTGGGAACTTTGGTAGCTTAAGAAATATATGGTACTTAGAATGTAACTTGGTAATGCTTTTATAGTAAAACCATAGGATTAATATAAGTTTGTGGAAAGAGTAAAATTTCTAAGAAGTCATCAAATACAAACTCATAAAGATATATTCAACTTTTGTTCAGTTAGAAAGACAGAATCCACTACTACGATAATTCATTTGTTTGTTTAATAAATTTTATATTAATATTAATTGTGTTGGAGCGTTGAATGTTTAGTATGAAATGAATTTGTCTACAAGTTTTTTTAAACTAATTTCTGGAATTTGAAACTATCATGTCTCCGTTTTTGGCAATTTTATCTTTGTTTCACGATGGTATCCGACAATCAATTTCAAAATTCTATGGACTTGACCGATCTGTAACCATGATAATTCTTCCCTTGCCTCCATTAAAAAACTCATTCGTTTCAACTACTAAAGGGGCTTGACTTGGTATGTACTATACAAATCATTTTAGTTTGTGTTAAATCTTTTAGAGTTAATGGTATTGATTTATAATTAAAATACATAAATGTAGTTTAGGGAAGTCACAATTTAGTGTATTATACATATATCGATGTTTTGGGCAATAGCACCGGTAACCGTTTTGGTCAATTCAATAGCCCACAAAAACGCACTTCACAACACATCGGCCTAGTTTTCCCCTGTCATGTTTGGGAACGTGAGCATGTCTATGACTCTTAGCTAGGACACAGGTTTCACAATTAAAAGTTTTATTTGAAAGAAATAGTTTAGAAATAAAAGATGTAAATAACTGGGGGACGGGTGTCCCAATTTCCTATGCTACAACCTTGATTCTCTATCTGTAGTCCCGCGAGCAAGCATCACATTACCTTGTTGAGTCACTTCTTCTACATAATATAATCATTGTCATTCAGTGCCATGCCCAATGCTCGTTCTTGTCCTTATATCCATTTTGAAGATACAATAGGCTGTATGCATCAAGATGGTGCAGTTCACTTCTTTTGTGACGTGACTTATGAAAAATAGTTTATGTGATAAGGACGGGAAGTATAGACAATTTAAGAGTTTTAAGGTAGGAGATATATCAATAGCTCCGCCTCTCTTAACGGGAATGATATGGTTGATTCTATGTTTAATTTTTGAGATAATATCTAATGGATCCAATGTCATGGTGTATGTCGCACCACAATCAAATATTCATGATGTGTCAAGGTTTTCACAAGCTTGAGCCATATTATCTGGTGGCTTTAAAATTTCTTTCTTTTTTAAAATCCATTTTTATTCTTGTCTTCAATAGAAGGTACCAAAAAAATTGTTTTGTTGTTTTGAGAATTTTCTTTCAGAAAACTATTTTTTTAAATGGTCTTTACAACCTTTTGTGTTTTGGCCAGTATCATAAGTTTCTGAAACTCCAGTGGGTCATTTAGAATGGCCACAAATCTAAAGGTCAAATATCTTGTATTGAAAAATAGGTTTGGGGATTCCTCCCCAACTCGGTTACTTCCTTCGTCGTTCTCTGTGTCTTAGACAAATGCTACGTCGCCGAAGCCTTCCTGATTTTGTTTGTCGCAACCGCTGTCATTGGTGTTGGTGGCGACATCAACCTTCCCTCCCCTCTATACTTCCCATTTTATGACCTTCGTTCCACCACTCCCGGTAACCGACGAGTTTAAAACATTGCTCTTTGGTATGTCTCACCATACCACAATGATCACACTTGAGTTTTGTTTTGTCTATCCGGGAGGATGATGATCCATTGTTAAAACTCTTAATGATTCGGCACTTAATCATTCAGAGCCTCTTAACTATTTAGACATCTTAATGATTCGACACTTAATCAACCAAACAGCCCCTTAGTATTGTTATGTATTAATTGAACTACATTATATCACAAGAGCTTTCCGGATAGACAAATCTAATATGCAGTGATAAAATGTGTGTTACGATGTATTATAGAAATTAATGTACTATAATATGAAAAAACAACAATTTTAATTATGATGTAAATAAAAATAAAAATATATATTAAAGGGGGAATGTATGTTTGGATGAGCAAGAGAGCCAGAAACAATCATTGCAGAGCGCGATTGAGACAATGATTTTTAAGGTGGTGTTTTTTTTAGAAAGGGTTGATTTTAACCTAAGCTGCCCAAGATGAAAATAAAACTCCTATTTACAATTTCACTTAAGGCTTGTTTGGTAGCCTCTTAATGAGGCTCTAAACCATTCAGCTCTGAATAAAGCATTCAGACTGTTTGTTTTACCATAATAAAAGGCTCTGAATGGAATCGTTAAGAGCTGAATCATTCAGACTTGATGCATAGCTGAATAATTGAGCACTTAATCATTTAGAGCCTTATAACCATTAGACATCTTAATGATTCAACAATTAATCAACCAAACAGCCACTTAGTGTAATTCTTAAAAGTTGTGTATCAGATGAGTTATAATGTTTTTTGTTGTTTCCTTTATTATTAGGTTGGAAAAATTAATTTTTACATGAGGTTGGATTAACAATATATTAAATGGTTTTTATTAGGAGAAAATATTAAAAGCATTAGCTAAGAAAATAAATATTAAATATATAAGAGATACACGTGAAATTATGATTTAATAATAATATTTCATATGAGAAAGAATGGAGATGATCATAAGATTTTTAAAAATTATGTAGTAAAGAAATATAAAGATAGGGATAAAGATTAAAACCCATAAAAAAATTTCTTGTATAGCACTATGATACTCGTTGAAAAGAAGATAAAACGTTCTCTAATTTGATGTATTTTTTTAAATATCATATATAAAAGTTATTAACGTTTAAAATTTGTCAAGGAGAAACACGAAAGAGAAAAAGACTTTAAAAGGAATAAAGGGGAGGAATGCCTCACCTAGTGTCATGTGTCACTCAATGGGTGAGAGAGCTTAATCTAATACTACGTGTCACACCCACTTTCGTTTATTATATAAGATGTATTTTACTCTATGTAGTTATGATTTTTCAATATTTCATTCAAATCATGAAGCACAGGGTATCATGACGAAAGCCAGTAAAACTAGAATACAGTATGCCTTATGTACCGCCGGTAAATCCGGTTTAATTGACCATGTTGGGACTTAATGTATTACAATTGACAATAATAGATCAAATATGCCTTAATGGACCATATTTCACATTAATGAATCACGTTGAACAATAGTATACCATATATGTAATGGACAATTGTGGACCTTATTGGATCACAATGGGCAATAGTACATCAATCATTTCTTAATGGATCAAAATGACCTTTATAGGATCACAATGGAGAATATATGACTATACATGTCTTAATGGATCATATTGGGCTTTAGTGGATCAGAATGGGAAATAGTAGATCACACATGTCTTAATCAATCATATTAGGCTGAATGGATCACAATCGACAATGGTTCAGGAGGAAGAGCCAATATTTTGCTAGGTAAGCAAAGGAAGGACATGGTTACCAAATGGTCAGTACTCAGTTGCAACTAACTTTTTAACAATTATAATCTGTTAGATGAATTCAAATTGAAATACATCACATAAACAACAAAAACATTGAATCTTCTAGAGTTGGCCGACGAAAATATTTATAACGACACCTAATGGGAATAAAACGACCATTGATTAACTTTTAGAAATGGTCACCTAATGGTCAATACTCACACCCATCGACCACCACACCACACAAACCCACACAAACCCTAACCCAAACCCTCCTTGTTCCTCTTTTTCCATAGCCGCCCCAAACCCTCCCTATTCTTCTTCTTCCTGGCATCGTTCCTCTTGACCACCCACTAGGCCACTACGTAATGTAGGCTATGGCCACCATATAATTAAATCGCCCTACCAATGGGTAGTAATAGATCATATATGTCTTAATGGACTATATAATGGGCCTTAATGGATCATAATGGCCATTAGTACATCATAATATGTATTAGTTGATCATATTGGTTCTCAATGGACGATAGTTGATCCTATATTTCTTTATGAATCATATTGGGCCTGGATCCAGGTATTTATTGAGCAGAAATTGTATAATTAAAAAATATATATATTTTTTTAGTGGAGGTTTGATTAGTTGGTGTGGGTAGGTATATTGCTTCTCATTTGTTCCCATTTGTTTTGAAGGTGCAGTTGAATTTTTTTAAAAGTGCGGTTATTCCAAACCCACCACAAATGTTGTGATTTAAAGATGCTCATATATTTAGTGCGGCCTTTACACCGCATCTTGAAAGCAATTTAACTGCATCATCAAACGACTTTTGTACTAGTGCTTCTCAAAGGCTGATGTTTTGGCCATAGAAAACAGATATCACTGCAACTTCTAATCATAAATTTGCAATAACATGGACTTGCGTGTTTCGATCACTACATCAATGGGACATCTCAAATCGTTTACCGCCAACCACTACACAAAAAAATCCTACTATAACTCTCACTGAGGACCTTAACAACCCAGAAGAGTCTCATACTCTTAGATTTGAAAAGCACAATCTGGAAAATGCCTGATGGCCTTGAGGTGACGCCCCATGGCTCATGCATATTTGGGTGAAAATTGGTCAATATAGGTCATGTAGAAGGTTGATATGCAAAAACGACTATAAGGATAAAGAAATTAATGGTTAAAAAATAATTCAAAGTTTTAATCAGAAGTAAAGATAATTAAATAATAACATACAGACTTAGAGATAACCGGTAAATCAAATAATAATAACCAGCATAGATACAAAATCAGTTAAAATTTTAAACGGCAAAAAACGATTGACATTCGAAAGTGACAATAAATGTAACGTCTGGTTGTACATAAACAAAAGCGTCGCGTCTTCTGTATCCGAAAAGCATTACCAAGCTCACACTCAAGTACAAGAACTTGGGATAGTAGTATTCACTATTCAGGTTATGTTGTACGACTCTAGGTACATAATATCCTAGAAACAACAAGTCTATAACATCAAATCAGTATAGATCATGTTACATATGGATTCTAGCTCACAATTAGACGCGATTACGAAACAATTAGGATAACAATTTCACTACCTCATCTACAAACAAAAACAAGAGAAGAACCATTATTTACTTGTATATCTCCCTATGATCTTTGCCAAATTCTTCAGCAGCTAACTTCAAGTAATCCCTACCATAGCTACTCACAAAACAAGACACATCAAACTTATTATTTAGTAAAAAATGGCTTTCCCAAAATACCCTTTTGTATGCAAATAACAAGAAAACATAGCCATATCTGTTGACCGTTCTTTCAACTCCATCAACTCATTTTCTTTCTTAGACTCTCTTCTTAATAATTTCGCTCTTCGATCAAACCGTGAATACATGTTCCGAATTAGTCATATTTGGTTGTAATAAGTTAAATACAATGTATAAATTATATGTCTTTTTATATTGTGGTTCAACATATTACATGTGCTCAGAGTCGTCCTTCTAATTTAAGATATTTCGAATTTGTTGAATAAGACATCCCTTTGAAAGACAAAAGATATTAATCACAATCAGAAAAATAATAATTTTATTCACCTTTTAACATAATAAATATAACAATAGGAAATGAAACAATGATACTAAATGAAGGAATTCAAGTTAAAGAAATAAACATCCTATGATCACATAAAAGTTCAGAATTTTGACTGGATCTGCTGAACCACTTTGATGTCCACTTGAAAGGCCTTCGCAAGAACGTCCCCATCGATATCAGGGTTTGATCCAAACACAGCATTTGCAATAGTAATCACACCTGGATTTTGACTACTCAAACCCGCAATAGCAAGAGCATACCCATTTCCGATGTTTTTCTGGAAGTGAATTAGCCCTTGTGGAAACACAAACACGTCCCCCTTCTCAAGTACTTTCGTGATGAGGCGGTTTTCAGGGTTAGATGTTACAAAACCAACCAGAAGACGACCTTCAATGACAGTCAAGACTTCAGTGGCTCGAGGGTGCGTGTGTGGTGGGTTAATACCCCATGGAGCAAAGTCAATACGAGCCATGGAAATACCAAGAGTGTTCAGCCCGGGTAACTCTGCTACAGTCACAGCGGTCACATTAGACCCCACATCATTGTGGGTGTTTCGCATTTGGTGAAGCCCTCTAAAGAGAAAATCATCTGCTTTCACAAGCTGTGCATCTTTGCAAACCACACCATTCACAAATACTGCATAAAGAAATATAGAAGGCTTATTATGGACACCTATAAATATTGCATATCATACAACCAGTCAAAATCCGTGATAATCTTTTACCTGGGCTATAAGGATCAGCCACGCAGAAATCCTGGAGAGGACTAGGGTCCGAAGCGAAAGCAATCGAACATGCTGTCAACAAGAGACCGAATATAAGAAAACGAGACATCATTAGAGAGAGGCAAAAAAAACTTGTTTGCTGGGAACTTTGGTAGCTTAAGAAAAATATGGTTCTTAGAATGTAACTTGGTAATGCTTTTATAGTAAAACCATAGGATTAATATATTGTTTTGCTGCAAATAAATATAAGTTTGTGGAAACGGTAAATTTCGAAGAAGTCATCCAATACGTATAGCCTCATAAGATACATTGAACTTTTGTTCAATTCCCAGTTAGAAAGATAGCATCCACTAGGATAACTAATTTTGTTTACTTAATAAATTTTATAATAATATTAATTGTGATGGAGCGTTGAATGTTTATCATGAATTGATTTGCCTTATTATGAAATGAATTGGTCCGGCCACATGTTTCGTGAACCGGACTCTAAACAATTGTGTCTTCGTTTTTGTCAATTCTATCTTTGTTTCATTCAGGTACCTCGTGTCTTATCATTAGCATACCTGATGGTCAAAAGGGTTTTCTGTTGCGAACCCAAAACCACCGCACCTGATGGTCAAAAGGGTTTTTGTTGCGAACCAGAAACCACCATGCTTGGTTATGTAGATAGGTTGGTTCTTCATTGTCTCTATTAAAAACTCATTCATTTCAACTGTTAAGACTACACGGGGGGGGGGGGGGGGGGGCGTGGGGCGTGGAAGAGGAATGTGAAGCTACATGTCACTCTATGCCCCTGGGCATGACCACACCGTATAGTCTAAAGGAAGGTGCCTTGGTACTTAATCATTTTAGTTTGTGTTAGTGAAAAATAAAGAGAATCGGTCTATGAGGGGTTGGACATCCACCCATCTGTTACGGAACCAGCAGCATGCACAAGAAGACCCGGGAAGACCAGTGGCGGATATAGATTTTTTTTGATAAACATAGTGCCTAAGCCTCAGAATAGAGGATACCGGCAAAGCCGTAGGCGGCTATTTAGCCGTTGTCAGAGACAGCCTACGGGAGGCAAGGGTTTTGAAACCCAAGAAGATTAAAAGAATTAGAGTAACATGAACTTACAACGGAAAACCAAAGCAAGGTAGGCAGACACATGGAACAACAGGAAAGAAATCATAAGATAAAGCTTTAGAAATTAGGCACGGATTAGATGTGGGTCTAATCCTATTTGCTCGAAGGTGAGCTCTTGTGCTGCTGCTTCTTCTTCTTCTTGTTGTTCTTGATTATTATTATTCGTTGGGGGTGGTTTTCATTGAAATTATTCGACATGTTTGGTGTGTTGAAAGGATGTGCAGGTGAAGCTAAGTTTTTTAATCTATGTTTTTTTTTGTTTTGTTTTTATAAAATTAAATGTATTTTTGGGGGTTTTACTAGTTTGAGATGTTCTGTAAACTTATGAGTTTGGAGTTTTTGATCATAGAGGTAACTTATGAGTAGTCTTTGTTTGACTAAAGTGAAGTGATTGCAAGAGTCTTGAGTTTTTGAATTTCAGCTTTTTTTTTTATGAAAATTTAATTGAATTTTGGGTTTTAACTAATTTTAGAGGTTTTGTGAATTAGGTTTTTATATTGATTTGATTAGTTTCATAAATAGTGCTAGCATTTGAATATTTTTACATTGATGTAATTGTAAATTTCACACAATAATTTTTTAGGTGTAAATTACATTTCACAGGAGTAAACTATTTTTTTTATACTATTGTAAATTGTTTTGCCCCAGTGTAATTATAATTTTTATACAATATTTTCATAGGTGTAAATTAGATTTTACATATATGTTTTAGATATTTTGTATTTTTACACAATTTTTTTCATATGTGTAAACTAGATTTATATATAAAAATAAATTTATTTTTGAATTAGATCTAAAAGATGTGTGTGTGTGTGTGTGTTTTTTGTGGTTTTATAGGTGGCTATGTGATCAATGGTGACGATGGAGATCAAGAAAATGAAGAACGCATGGTTGTTTTTTAGAACGACTAATGGTACACACCCATAACGAAGCCCCACACCCTTCAGGTCCGGTCCCCAGGCCCCTAAGGTCCAGTCCCTGATTTCAGAATAACCCTACTCTGAGTGGGATTCGAACCTGTGACCTCCCAGAGCAGGAACCCCACAAAGTGGGTAAACCTTCTCACCTCCATTGCAACCATTAGGCTACAACATCATTGACGCATGGTTGTTGTTTACATTGATGATTTCGGTGCAAGTTTGAAGTTTACACTGGTGTAATACCATTATTATAGCTATCACTAGTTCTCTACAGTGTTGTAATACAAATTTTATAAATGGTGCTGGGGTATTTACACTGGCGTAATATTAATCTCAAATTTGTAAGTACCTTTTTGGTTTTTACACTGGTGTAAATAAATGAAGGTTTTTACACTGGTGCACAGATGATTTTTTGATTCTCAGAGATGTAAGAAAATGTGTTATCTTTTGTTTAAGAAAATAAATGAATTAAAAATAAAATAAAGTTGAAAAAAAATATATGGTGATGTGATAGTGAGAGAAACAAATAAAATAAAACATAAGTTGATGTGATAGTGGGTTGTGACTTTACCATATTACTCTTACTTTGTATTTTAATATTTTGTTTAGTAGGGCGGAACAAAAACACAAAATAAATACGTGGCATAGTAAGAACCGTTGGATGATCGAATGTTGTGATTGGTTTTGTTGTTCTTTCAACTCAATCCTCTTCTTGCTTTACCCATTCACACACACACACACACATATATATACAGATTGGTTCTTCATTGTGTCTATTAAAAACTCATTCATTTCAACTGTTAAGACTACACCGGGGGGGGGGGGGGCGTGGAAGAGGAGTGTGAAGCAACATGTCACTCTATGCCCTTGGGCATGACCACACCGTTATAGTCTAAAGGAAGGTGCCTTGGTACTATTAAAATCATTTTAGTTTGTGTTAGTGAAATATAAAGAGAATCCGTCTATGAGGGGTTGGACATCCACCCGTCTGTTACGGTACCAACAGCATGCAAAAGAAGACACCGGAAGACCAGTGGTGAATATAGATTTTTTTTATAAACATAGTGCCTAAGCCTCCGAATATAGGATAACGACAAAGCCGTAGGAGGCTATTTTGCTGCTGTTAGAGACGGTCTACGGGAGGCAAGGGTTTTGAAACCCAAGAAGATTAAAAGAATTAGAGTAACATGAACATAGAAAGGAAAACCAAAGCAAGGTAGACAGACAGACACGTGAAACGACAGGAAAGAAATCATAAGATAAAGCTTTAGAAATTAGGCACGGATTAGATGTGGGTCTAATCCTATTTGCTCGAAGGTGAGCTTTGTGCTGCTGCTTCTTATTCTTCTTCTTGTTGTCCTTAGATTATTATTATTCGTTGGGGGTGGTTTTCATTGAAATTATTCAACATGTTTGGTGTGTCGAAAGGATGTGCAGGTGAAGATAAGTTTTTTAATTTATGTTTTTTGTTTTGTTTTTATAAAATTAAATGTATTTTTTGGGTTTTTTACTAGTTTGAGATGTTCTGTGAACTTATGAGTTTGGAGTTTTTGATCGTAGAGTTAACTTATGAGTAGTCACTTTTTGACTAAAGTGAAGTGATTGCAAGAGTCTTGAGTTTTTTAATTTCAGCTTCTTTTTTTTATGAAAATTTAATTGAATTATGGGTTTTAACTAATTTTAGAGGTTTTGTGAATTAGGTTTTTTATATTTATTTGATTAGTTTCATAAATAGTGCTAGCATTTAATATTTTTACATTGATATAATTGTAAATTTCACACAATAATTTTTACAGGTGTAAATTACATTTCACAGGTGCAAACTGTTTTTTTACATTGATGTAAATTTTTTTTGCCCCTGTGTAATTATAATTTTTATACAATATTTTCATAGGTGTAATTAGATTTTACATATATGTTTTAGATATTTTGTATTTTTACACAATTTTTTTCATAGTGAAAATTAGATTTCTATATAAAAATAAATTTATTTTTGAATGATATCTAAAAGATGTGTGTGTGTGTGTGTGTGGGTTTATAGGTGGCTATGTGTTCAATGGTGACGATGGAGATCAAGAAAATGAAGAACGCATGGTTGTTTTTTGAATGGCTAATGGTACACAACCATAACGAAACCTCGCATCCTTCAGGTCCGGTCCCGGTCCCCCCTAAGGTCCAGTCCCCATTTCAGGATAAGCCTATTTTGAGTGATATTCAAACCTGTGACTTCCTAGAGAAGGAACCTCGCAAAGTGGGTAAACCTTCCCGCCTCCATTGCAACCATTTAGGCTACAACATTATTGGCGCATGGTTGTTGCTAACATTGATGATTTCGGTGCAAGTTTGAAGTTTACACTAGTGTAATAAAGTTCTCTACAGTGTTGTAATACACTTTTAAAAATGTTGCTGGGATATTTATACTGGCGTAATATTAATCTCAAATTTATAAGTATCTTTTTGGTTTTTTACACTGGTGTAAATAAATGATTGTTTTTACACTGGTGCATAGATGATTTTTTTGATTCTCAGAGATGTAAAAAAATGTGTTATCTTTTGTTAAACAAAATAAATGAATTAAAAATAAAATTAAGTTGAAAAAAAATATATGGTAATGTGATGGTGAGAGAAACAAATAAAATAAAACATAAGTTGATGTGATAGTGGGTTGTGAATTTACCATATTACCCTTACTTTGTATTTTAATATTTTGTTAAGTAGGGCGAACAAAGAGAGAATAAATATGTGGCATAATAAGCACCATTGGATGGATCGAATGTTGTGATTCGTTTTTGTTGTTCTTTCAAACTCAACCCTCTTCTTCACTTTACACATTCCCTCTATAACAGCGCGCGCACACACACATATATATATATATGTATATATATTTATATATATATATATTAATCATCTTTGTAAAATACATGGCCAATTGCTGGCAAAGCTCGAGGCCCAAAGATAACACCTAGGTGAAGAAGGTAGCTCAAAATTGTAGAGTATTTCGCGGTATTGGCATAAATCTTCCTCGGCTACACCCTCTACTTTATTT
>JAUTDX010006261.1:0-19120 GCA_030844895.1 Ambrosia x helenae
TATGGTATAAATGACTACGCCACTACTTAGCTAATTACTATAAGTATAATCATTAACATCGCGTGACACGTGTGGGACTTTAACGGGCATTTTGGACCAAATTCGACCAAATAAACCAAACTAGACAAGTAATATATAAAGTATATGAACTAACAAAGTAGGCTACTAAACACATATTTTTGCACACATATGTGTGTATTTTGATAACTTGGCATTATATATATAAATAAGTGTAGTAAAGTGGATTGATATAGTGTAATGGGATATTGGATTAATTAGAAGGATGTTGTGACACCCTGCATTTTCAGGTTCATACTTTAACTAAACTCTATTTAACTTCTACTAACATTCATAGCATGTTATTTAACTCTGGTTATTTAGGTGAGTCACACGTTGCATAGTTATAGGGGTAATAACTGCATGAAATGGTAATTCGGGGAATTACCAGACTACGTACACGAGTGGTGAACCCTGAACGTTAGTGAAATAACAAAACAAATAAATGTAGAATAACTCGTTTGATATTATTTGCAAAATAGTACTTACGTGAATTTATTTGTGAACTTATGTGTAATTAAGCGAAACGCATCGCGCCCCTTTCCTGGAAAGTAGTCACACAAAATAATCCATCTTTTTTTCTGGTTTACCGAGCCCGTAACCGACACCCGACGAACTGATAAGGTGGTTCAAGTCTAAAATATTGGCCTGGACATTGGCGATGTGGGGAAACCGACCTAAAAATCGATTTTACCCCATCTTTCTCATAAACACAATGCTAATCGTCCCCTACAGCCCCGTAAGAAAATATAACCCTAATACACCTGCTAAGGCTCAAGAACATCATTTGGGAGACTTAATTGGAAGGTGTTCGGTTGTGATTTTGAAGAGCTTTAGGTGTAACACTTAATCTCTTGTGTTTAATTTTCTTTAGTATGTTATAAAATACCATAAACAAGTTGTCCAAGATCTATATAAACTTATAAAGATTAGACATGATTTTTATAAAGGTTAATGGGATTAATAACGTGTATTGTGTTATTATGTGATTTATATGATGGTAATTGCATGATAATGATTAATGATCATCTAGGGTTCATAAATCATAATATTTGAGTTGAATCTTACATGTTTTGATCAGATTGATACGTGAAAGGTCTTGTTTTATATGTTTGTATGATGTTTTTAATTAATAATATACATTTAGGGTTTGTTATAGTTAATATAATACATGTTTAAAAACGACAGATTGCATGTGTCGACTTGTAGGCTCTATAACGTGACCGTAAACTATTTGTTTTGATTGTTTCTTGACGTGTGAAACATGTTATACGTGGTCTTAAATTTCTGGAATGTATAATATTGGTGCGATTTGGTGATCATTTGATGTGTTTTTGGAATGTTATACAAATAAAGGATGAAACTGATTTTCGATTAATATTTGGGTCAACTTTAAACGACCATAACTCGTGTTTTACAAGGAGTTAGATCACGAAATTTGTCAGTGGATTGTTACATGGATAATTCGGCTTTTCCATATGCATTCATCCTGTTTGGATGAGGACACGATTTTTAAGAATTTTTCTCGTAAACTTACCTGATGTGAAAGTTTCAAAAACCTAGCTGTAGTAAATGATTTTTCATAATTATTCCATGGAGTTTTGTCACAAAACAAAAATAGTGGCACAAAGAGTGGTCTCCTAGGAATATTGATAAAATTTTGGCAGTCTAATAGGTTATGTAGGTATTTTTTATAAAATTGGTTTGACAACGCAAAATATGTCCTAAAAACACAGATTATGACATGTATGCATAAGTGGTTGTTTGAAGGATTGTATGACTTAAACTTGTATGTACACTTGTGTGAGACATATATGGCGTGTATGACTGATTATAAACGTGATGTTCACCAACGGTTCGTAAGGTTACTTGTGCATGTAGTTACACTAGGTGTTACTATAATGTTTTCACATAAATGAACATCTTGGACAAACGAGTTTTTGTGGTGTATTGTGTTTGCACATGTAATCACATAGTGGCACATATAATAGGGAGTCAGTAGCATGTTCCTATCACTATGGATTTGGATTTAGCTTTTGCAACCTAAGGTATGTTTCACTACTTTTTCTCAAAAGCACGCATCTCGGGTTTGGAGACAACACTAATTCTGGTTGGGAATTACTCACTTTTTCTAGTCTGGGTTGGGACTACCTTTACATCCCAGGTTTTGGATGCTTTGACTCCTTGTGTGGGTTGGGTTTTCGATTCCTTTTGTAAATCGGGGTTTTTATCAGTTTGCAACTTTTTTCCTTTGTGACATAAACAACATCTATCATTTGAAAGTCTTTACAAAATTATCAGGTAATATATAGAGGCGAACGGGTATTAGTTAGTAGCGCTATTAGTTGTGCAGCAACCTTATCCCGAGGGGCTTGGGTCACGTGCATGAACTTCTGACCACATTTTCTTACTAGTGTTGATAGACACTAATGCTGAGCACATTATCATTCTGTATGTTGCCAATAATAAACCTGTTTAGTTACATTGAGTGGGTTAGCTACCCCTGGCAAGCATAAAACTGATGATTTTTACAACTTTGGTAACTTTTCCTTTGCTACTGTGACAGCCCACTGCCGTACCGCAATATTGTTCAGGCATGTCCCGATTTTGCATTGGTCGTAGGCAATTTCCACGCCAAAACGCGTCACGATAGGGAAGGTATCCCACCTCTTATAAAGAAGTGTTAGTTCTCCTTACCAACCGATGTGGGATCGTTACAATCCACCCCCCTTAAGGAGCCAGCGTCCTCGCTGGCACAACGGCCGGCCCTGGCTCTGATACCATTTGTAACAGCCCACTGCCGTACCGCAATATTGTTCGGGCGTGTCCCGATTTTGCATTGGTCGTAGGCAATTTCCACGCCAAAACGCGTCACGATAGGGAAGGTATCCCACCTCTTATAAAGAAGTGTTAGTTCTCCTTACCAACCGATGTGGGATCGTTACAATCCACCCCCTTTAAGGAGCCCAGCGTCCTCACTGGCACAACGGCCCGACCTGGCTCTGATACCATTTGTAACAGCCCACTGCCGTACCGCAATATTGTTCAGGCATGTCCCGATTTTGCATTGGTCGTAGGCAATTTCCACGCAAAACGCGTCACGATAGGGAAGGTATCCCACCTCTTATAAAGAAGTGTTAGTTCTCCTTACCAAGCGATGTGGGATCGTTACACTGGGTCGGGCCGTTGTGCCAGCGAGGACGACGGGCTCCTTAAGGGGGTGGATTGTAACGATCCCACATCGGTTGGTAAGGAGAACTAACACTTCTTTATAAGAGGTGGGATACCTTCCCTATCGTGACGCGTTTTGGCGTGGAAATTGCCTTCGACCAATGCAAAATCGGGACATGCCCGAACAATATTGCGGTACGGCAGTGGGCTGTTACAGCTACTTAAACTGTAAACTCACCGACTTTATATTGACACACGCTAGATTGCTTTTGCAGGTCGCTAGGTCGGAGCACGCTTAGGTCATACATCATTGTGTTACGGGATAATTGAACATTGTTAACATTTATTTTGCTTTTCATTCATTTTGTTTCATCTCTTGCGCGTTATTTTACGCATGGTTTTAAAATGGTTATGTTTGGTTTACGCTTCCGCAACTTATCTAAACTTTTCGGTCAAACGTTAAACTTGATTTTTGAAAACGAACTCAATGGTTTGGGCATATAGAGTCGTTATATGACTTATGGCTTTGGGATCCTGGTATGTCATGCGCCTCGTGGTATAAACCTCGTAGTGGAAATTTGAGGGTGTGACAGATGTGTAAGATGTTGAATCGGGCAAAACCAATTGATGAAATAAAGTGTTGTATGGACTGTTTGACAAATGGTATAACCACGGAGAAATCCATGTTAGAGATACTAGATAAATATTGGTAAAAGACATGGACGATGACAACTAATATGAGGACTAAGTATTATACCACCTAGGACTTGAAAACACAAACTAATAATTACACATGTGTTTAAATAAAACAAAATATAGACATTAGATGAATAGTTAGGAGTCCAAACCAACAATTAGAATAAATCGACACTAACAACCAAAGACCCTAGTTCGTCCACACATGTAACTGTAATATTTGGTTACACGCACTAATATTTACGATATTAGTAGGACCTCGCAACATGATCGGTTGGTTGGCTCCCGATTTTGTAATACCATATTCGCTTCAAAGGTGAGTTCCGTATAGTTTCCCCTTTTTCTGTTTTAACTGTTTTTAGGGTAAATGCATGCTTTTGTGTTAAAATGTTTGATGGTACAAGATACTGGCTGCCGGATGATACTGACACTCATTAACCCCGGGGATTGGGCCACTTAATATGTGGGTAGTACTATTTGGGGAAACCCCAAACACAGTGGACCCGAGACTAGGGAATCGGGAAACCCTCCACTGAGGTATACAAGGCTGCTGTGACATGTATTTTGCCATGAGAATCTATATTGGCAATAGATAGATTCTGCGATTAGGTTTGAGGTGTCGCTTATATATCACCATGTGTAAAACTGTGTGAACTTGTAAACTTGCATTGTGTTGTGTGAACTTGGAAATGTATTTTATGAAATGATGAAACTAGTTTTGGATCCACTTAACTATTATACGAACTCACCAACGTAGTTGCTGACCAAACTCTATTTAAGCATGTGTTCTAGTACTGCAAAAGGATATGGCAATCATGAGGTATATGCTTGTTAGATGCGGATTAGAGGATTGGCATGGTAGATGATTTGAGCTATAAGTGTTGCGGATTAGAGCATCTAGAGTTACTGATGAATAGAGATTGGATCGACTAGTGGATCACACCTCACCAACCACTTCGACGACCGCCGCGATTCATCTCTGCATAAAACATTAGTTAATATTATATATTGTAATTATATTACTTTGTAACTAAATAGTTGTACGAACATTTATTATAGACATTGGTTGCTTCCGTTGTGCAAGTTTAACATCAATCTGTATTTTGTCCAGCCCCCTCCTGGTCGAGGTGTGACAGAATGACTCTTTCAAGCTCCAAGTACGTAGATACATTGCCACATGACACCACATGAATTAAAGCCTTGACAGAAATGTGTACTTTAGTTCTTGTCGCAATATCTTGCCTGCTGCAGATTTTGGTATTACGTTAATAAATTCCATTCTTTGTACTTTCTTGTAAGGTGCAACCTTTACATAAAGTTGCAAAACAATAGACACATTGAATCCGTTTAGCATAAATCAAATTGCAAATAAAACAACTCAATCGTACTATTTTTCTTCAAGGATCAAAGAACACAAACCTGTTTAGCAACAAAAATTAATGACGTCGTACTGCGAAATGTTAGCTTTTGGTTTCTTCACAATGAATGCCATCGGAATTTCTCATGCGTCTTCATCCAATTTCCTAAAGAATATTTATCTAGTGCAGGGTATTTCTCTATATAGTATTCATCTCATGTTCTCTTTAGATTTAACTATTAAATAATGATACTAATTCAACTTCTGTAAGTTGTATACTTTTCGGTTTTAAGGAATGAAGATAAGAAAAAACGAATTGTATTGTACCTGAAAACCTTTGTATTTAATAACATCTTTGAGCCGGTCAACAATATACAAATATTCTTGATGGTCAAAATACTAGATTTTAACAAACCATCTCAAACCTCCCATTGGAGGTGCCCTTAGTGCTAGAGTGACGGCAGACCTTCTACTAGCCCAATTACTTACTAGCTACATCCTCTTTTTTAATTCTAAGTTTTAGTTTTGAAATTCCATATAAGCCGGCTGTTAAATCTCATTTGAGCATACAAGAAAATATAACAATGAAATTAGATATTTTTCTTGTATGAAGTATTAAGGGACATGATATGTTGATAAATGTATCGCTCCTCTATTTACAAAGTAAGTGTTCGCATTCGCAGTATGCATGGTTTGAAAAGTTTTATCTAATACAAATATTTTATGAGAAAACATGTTACTAATTCCATCTATTTGCTTCTACTTTACCTCAAGAAACTAATAAGTATATTACTAAAAGTACATGATTTATATCTTATATTTGGTATGAGCTTTTAAGTAACTTTCATGGATACATGATTTATATCGTATATTTGAGTATGAGCTTTTATGTAACTTTAATGGATATATTCTGGTAACTATGTAAATTACCTTACTATCTTGAATTTAAAAAGTATTTTTTTTAATCGCATCATATCTACTATAAAATCTGATCTAAATCGCTTAAAGTAATATAGTTAATCCTTTTCATCACTAATCTTAAATTTGGCATCATGACAATCTAATGATATTTTCGTGCTTTGTTATACATTTCACTATAATACGAGGTAATCATTGTGAGATCTCAGGATCGTTTAGGGAATGATAGAGAGAAACTAAGTGTTTTTATAAACAAAGAAAGTTTCATACAATTTACAAATGATGGGTACAAGCCTATTTATACTATGTGAATGGTGTGTCTCTAATAGACATGACCCTTCAAACTATCATAACTACCATAATTAACTTGTGACACAATGGTTCACTTATTTATATTCTAGACTTAGGATATATAATATATACTTATGATAAATCAAATATTATATGCTAACATTCTCCCCCTTAATTTTGA
This sequence comes from Ambrosia x helenae, assembly GCA_030844895.1. Lineage (NCBI taxonomy): Eukaryota > Viridiplantae > Streptophyta > Magnoliopsida > Asterales > Asteraceae > Ambrosia > Ambrosia x helenae. The sequence goes on from JAUTDX010006261.1 coordinate 6,672, forward strand.
TTTATCTTTCATGCTTCACAGTAGGGTCTAGATCATCTTCATTGCGTCTTGCTTATAGCATTATTGGTCCAACTTCTTCACATTGAATTAGATAAGCTTCCTCCTTTTCTTTTAGTTTTGGACATTCGTGTTTGAGGTGTCCAAACTCATTGCAATTGTAGCATCTTATATAGCTCTTGTTTTGTTGGTACCTCCTGTTGTCTTTGTTTTTCCAAGTCTTCCAATTTTTAGCTTTATCACGTCCTTGACTTGAATTTGCATGACCACAATGTTCACATTTATCTTCCTTGAATTTTCCTTTAGGATCTTCTTTGGTGAATAAGAGTTTACTGTGTGATTCACCTTCTTCTGGTTTCTTGATGCGTTCTTCGTATGCCTTTATTCTTCCGATAGCTTCTTGAAATGGCATAGTTTTAAAGATCGGCAAATTGCTCGATTGCAGCAACAATTTGGATGTACTTTTCCGGTACGGAGCTTAGTAGTTTCCTTACTAATCTTTGTTATCAATTGTAGATCCAAGGTTGTTGGCTTGTGAGACAAGTTTACTAATTTTGCCGGTAAAATCATCTAGTGATTCTGAGTCTTTCATCTTTAGAGCTTCGAAGTCTGATTCGAGTGTTTGCATTCTTGCTTCTTTGACTCTGTCTGCTCCTACATATCTTGCTTTCAAATCTTCCCAAATATCTTTAGCGTTTGTATGATGAGCGATTTGAAATACTAGTTCTTCTGGCATGGCTTGATACAGATAAGCAATAGCTTTGGCATTTTTCTTTGCGTCGACTTCACCTGTTGGTTCTATTGCTTCCCAAATTCCATGTACGTTGAAGATTGCTCAAATTTTACTGCCCAAATAGTGTAATTCGTCGGACTTAGAGTTGGGCACTGGAAGGTCATTGACGTTCCTTCTTCTCTTATGACTTCCTTAGTCATTGTTCGTGTCTTCTTTTTCTTCTTTCCAATATTGGTAAATACACTAACGTAACTTTAACTTCTTTGGTTTCGAATTGATTTGATATCAACTTTGCTAGTCTCGGATCAAATCAATATCAACATTGCTTTGGATTAATTTGATATCAGCCTGAATGACTTCGGATCAAATTATCTTCTTCAGGTTTTTCGGTCGCATAGCGAATCAGAACCTTAATTCCGAGAATAGTAACGGGGTCTTTCGGTCGTTTAAAACGAATCAAAACCAACTATTCCTTTCTAACACAACAATAACGGGGTCTTCGGTTGTAAGACGAATCAAAACCTACCAACTGGGTCTTTCGGTCGTCTAACAAATCAAACCAATTGTTGCGTGCCGAGAACAGTAACGGGGCTTTCGGTTGCAGGACAAATCAAAACCAAAACCGGGGTCTCTTCGGTTGTCAAGTAAATCAAACCAACTGTTCTAGGAACTGGTCCTTCGGTTGCAGGGCAAATCAGAACCGTTCCTCCCTTTTGTTTGTTTGTTTGTTTGTTTTTTTAATTCTCTAAATCATATAATCTTCCTCCTTTTTTGATCAGTGAACAAAACCAAAAAAAAACACTGATAATATCCAAACTTATATTATCCCTCAATAATATAATATTATTTTATGATTTTGACTTCCTAATAGTCAACTCCTTCTTCTTCGACAAACTTACTGCCCAAAACAAAACACACTTTTCTTGTATTTTGGCTGATCCAAATACGGAACAATCTCTTGTTCAAAATAATTTCGACTTTTATCCTTTGAAAACAATGATCGAATACGAAAATAAAAATCAAAAAGTTTTCGGTCCAATTCTTGAACCCGGGAAAAAAACTTAATCTTTGTTATGATTTTTGATATTTCTTTGTGAAACCGAGTCCGATTTCAAATAAAAATCGTTAAAAAAAACAGTTCTTGATTAAAAACTTGGTTCTGGTTGAAAGAAATTTTTGGCGGGAAATTTTTTTTGTACAGGATGAACAAAAAAACAGGGATGACAACTTTGACTCGTTTTCTTCGTTTGGATCAAGGTTCTTGTATTCGATTATGATTATAAATAAAGGGGCAGGGTGATAAATAATCGTTTACTCGTTAGTTTTGATCTCTTCTATGAATTCCGGTGTCTCGCCGGACTTTTCTGTTTTCGCCGGAATCCTTCGATCCGGTTCTGTTTCTTCTCCTTTAACGGTATAAAACTTGTGTATTGATCTTCTACTTCAATCCTGTTTGCCTTTATGATTGTTCCAACAAATTCTGATCGTCTTTTGTCTGCCTCTGTTTCGGAAACAAAAACAGGGGATAATATAATCGTCTTCTTCTTCGTGTTCTTTTGTAACCGATGGAACAATTGACAAACCTAATGCTCTGATTGTGATGATCTCAGGATCGTTTAGGGAATGATAGAGAGAAACCAAGTGTTTTATAAACAAAGAAAAAAAAGGGTATGTGGAGGAGACCCTCTGGCCCCTGGTATCCATATTGGATACCGATCATCCCACCCCACAAGGGTTATGATCCCGGAAAAATACCTCAAAGTGTTGCCTACAAGATTTGAACTTGTCTCCTCTCATGCTCAACACTTATCATTGGTAGTGGGTACCACTAGGCTATAAGCCCATGGTTATAAACAAAGAAAGATTCATACAATTTACAAATGATGGGTACAAGCCTATTTATACTATGTGAATGGGTGTGTCTCTAATAGACATGACCCTTCAAACTATCATAACTACCAATAACTAACTTGTGACACAATGGTTCACTTATTTATATTCTAGACTAAAAGATATATAATATATACTTATGATAAATCAAATATTATATGCTAACAATCATATGGTCGAAATATTCGTTCAACGTTTAAAAATGGGGTCTAAGTAAAGTTTTGCAATTTTTTGTTGATAGTTTCATCTTGAAGGTGTTCAATTTTTGGTCAGATTTGATAACTTTAGTTCCTTTTCTTAATATTATTCAGTGGTTTTGGGGATGGCCCAAGGAAAATATTCTAAGAGTTTCTAGACCAGTATAGATGTTATTGAGCTTGTATCGATTCCGGGAACCAAAAAAATGATTGTCATTAAGAATGATGTTCGGTCGGTTTCAATATTTTTGTTCGGCAAGATATCGATACGCTATGCATCAGTTTGAATGATACACACCTAGCTAAACATTCGGCGGTATGTCCCCACGATCATACTGATAAATAGGAGTCACAGATTTCACAATACGGGATGTACATGGCAGTTTGCCAGTTTGTCATTTTTTGTCATTAAAGGAATTTTTTTTTTTTTTTGTGGTGTATGTTTTACACAATGGGTAGTACGTAAAATAGTTTAATTTGTTGATAAAAGATATATGTGTGAAATAATATTATGCAAACGTAAAAACACGTTTGGTAAACTAGAGTCTATGCTGAACAGTGGATGATGTCTAAGTTCGCTTGACAGAGAGGTTTTGTCAGAGAATTTGTCTTTAGTTGAAAAAGGTGGCGATAAAGAAATGTACATGGAAATTTTTGTGCAGATGTGTTAGGCTATATGGTGTGCTCCCTTTTCCTCCAACTCCCCCAAGTGTCACGTCAGCGCCACGTCATTTCCCCCTTCTCCTCCCTCAAAGTTTGGAAAATGGTATTCCCCTTCTTCCCCCTTCTTTTTTATTATTAAAGTTTGATTTAAAAAAAATAAAAAAATTAGCCAATCATCTTATCCGGTGTCCTCGGTGGTTTTTCCACTTTCTCCCGGAAAGTTTACGAGGGGGGGGGGGGGGCGGTGTTCCCCGGTTCCCCGGACGCCACCTCAGCTCCCCGGATGAGGTCCCCGCATGCACACCGAAAGGTCTTAGTGACACAACTTCGAGGAAAGTACCATTCAGGGAATTCATAATAAGTAATGAAAAGAAAATTTTTTTTGAAGGGTGACTTTTTATATACTGACCGAATTGGTCACCGGGTTTCGTTAAAGACGATTACCTGTCAGCTTCGCCCGCGAACGCGATGTTCTATCGGGCCCGGCCACCGCGCAAACTAACCTTCGCCCGGAAACCATAACTACCCCCACACGAGAAACTCGCTGGGGTAATAGCTGGGTAAAACCGGGTTGCCCTCAGGATCGAACCATGCCTCGGTAGAAACTATCCATCATTAGGTCATCCCCCAAATGAAGCTTGTGGGGATCGAGCCCAAAGTCTCCAAGGAAACAAAGGGGCCGCCAACCACTAAGCTGCAAGTGTAGAAAATTAGTTCAGACTTTTTCTTTCTCACGTCATCCCTTTTTAGAAAAAAAAATAGAAAACGTTACTGCATACATGTAGGATTACCCAACCCCACCCTAACTTACCATCAGCAAAAAACCTAATTCCATCCCCCCTCCACCCTCACCTAAAAAACTTAAATCGCTTACCCAAAAACCTAAACCATACATCCACCCCCTCTCAAAACCTAAACCCACCCACACACCCAAAAACCTAAACCACCCATCCACCCCCACCCAACGTTGAATTTACACAACTTTACCCATTGATTGTAGTAGCGTTCCAGTTATTTCTTGTACTTGGCTTATTTGATTGCAGCGAGTTCGCGCCATTCTTCTAGCAAGTCAAAGTTTAAGAGGAGCTCGAACCGTACGTGAGGCTGAACGGAGTTTCACCGTTGCTTGTTTTGGTTAGAGTGCGATGAGCCCATAAAACGTGCAGAACTTCATCGACCCAACCTATTCGCTTGGTTCTGAGCCGCGATTTGATGCATTTACGATACTTCTATTTGCTCTTTCAACTTGCCCGTTGCCTTGTGGGTGCGCGAAAGATGTGAAGATCTATTGAACCCTAGTTGCGCCAACCATTCCTGTAGGTGCTGGTCTGTGAACTGCGTGCCATACTGCCATTGTCGCTCACAAGTTGGAAAGGTAAGCCGAATCTGCAAATGATGAACTCCCAAATGAATTTCTTGACGTGCCCCATCGATCTTTTCTAGGGGCTTTGCCTCATCTCATTAGGTGAAGTAATCTATGGCGACGATTAGGAACTTAACATTTCCTGGCGCTGTAGGGAATGGCCCAACAATGTCGATTGGCCAATTTTTGGAATGTCCATATCGCGGTGACAGGCACCAAGTCATTTTTGGGCGCAGGGTGTTTGGCACGTGGCGCTAGTAGGAGTCACATTTACGAAGCTCTGCCACATCGTCCAAGCGCATGGCTGGCCGCAGATGCCCTCATGAATATCTCGGATGAGGAACGATCCATCTGCGGAGTCAACACAGCAAAGTAGCGGCCCCAGGTAAGATCAGCGGTAGAGTAAACCGTCGGTCATCTGATAATGTAAAGCCTTGTATTGAAGCTTCCGGGCATCTTATTTGTTCTCAAGCAGGATACCGAAGCCAAGTAGGCTTTGATTGGCGTCATCCAGGGCGCGTTGACTATTTGGATGACGTTGACATGTCCTGTGGAACATATGGTTTATGTAAACACTTCGACGCGTATTTTCTTTGCGCATGTGTTCGAAAACCCGTTTGAGGTCATTTTACTGAGCGCATCAGTGGGTTTATTCTGGCTCCTTTTGATATGCATGATCGTGCATGAATGAAACCTGCGTATGAATAGTCTGGCCTGTTCAGGTAAAGCGCCATGGTTGCGTCTCTCGCGTCATAAGTGTCGTTAATGTGTACCACGACAATCATTGAATCCACATACGCTTGAACATGGCGGGCTCCCAATTTATTTGCAATGCAAAGCCCTCCCAGTAGCGCTTCATATTCCGTCTCGTTATTCATACTATAGAAATCGAGGCGGATGGTGTATGTGAACTCTTTGTTATCTGGGTTGATAAGGCGTAGACGCTCGCCGGACCCGTTATCGTTTGAGGCCCCGTTAGTGTGCAGGGACCATTTTTTCGTTTCGTCTTGGGGCGCGTGGGCCCTTGTTTCGCAAAGCAATCTTGAATCTTGTGAGCAGGTATTTCTATTGCGAAATCAGCGAGTACTGTCCTGTTATTGCTGGTCTGGGCTTGTAATTAATTGTGTGTTCCCCGAACTCAATCGCCCATTTTGCGAGGTGACCAGACAATTCCGGTTTGCAAAGTACGACATCGATTCAGTAGTCAGTTAGAACGTTGATCTGATGTCCTTGGAAATATCTCCGCAGTCTTCTTGACGCGTGAATCAGCGCGAGGACTAGCTTCTCCATTATTGAGTATCTTGCTTCCTCATCTAGGAGGATGCGGCTGATATAGTAATTCGGTGTATGAACTCCTTGCGATCTACTAGGAGTACCACGCAGATTGCCGTTTTCGTGACGCAGAGGTACATCGTTAGTGATTCCTTCGTAGAGGCGCAGTCAAAGTTGGGATTCATCAGGAAAGCTTTTTCTTCCTCGGCCGTCCAACGGCAATTGCCCATTTTCAAGCAATTCTTCGAAGTATCCACGAATGAAAAGGACCTTGAAGCGTAATTGGAAAGGAAGCAGTTGAGGGTCACCAGGCGACCCGTCAATGCTTGGACTTCCTTGATAGATGTGGGGGAAGGCATTCGCTCGATCGCTTGGACTTTTTCGGGGTTTGCGTGAAAACCATCGCGTGTAAGAATCACCCCTACGAATTTACCCTCCTCCATGCCGAAGAACATTTTCCAGGGTTTAGCTTCATGCGCAGCTGGTCGAATGTTTTCTGTATATCCCCCAACATATGTTCCTCTTTCTTTGCTTTTGATAAACAAGTCATCGACGTAAGCTCCCAATCTTACGCTGATTTCGCTTACAAAGGCGCTGTCCATCAGGTGCTGATATGTAGCTCTCGCATTTTTCAGGATGAAGGGCATTTTTTGTGTAACAAAAAGTACCCATGTCTGTGCGGAAAGTTGTCTTGTCTTCGTCCTCTTTCGTCATTTGAATTTCTTTTCGAGGGTTGCGGATTTGTTTCCGTGTACCCTCATCAAGGTTATCATCGTTGTGGTGGCCCCGCCCATCCCTGTGGACATTTTTTATCAAGTGGCCCAGCTAGCCGGTCTTGAGAGCGGCTTCGATTTCCATCTTTAGACTATAACAGTTATCCGTAAGATGGTCATAATCGTTGTGGTAGTCACAAAATTTTGTTGTGTCTATGTTCTTCCCCCTTCCCGAGGGCTTTGGGCTCCTTAATGTTATTTGCTCCGTCTTGAGCCCTTGCGATGGTGTTTTTGTCATGGGGTCCAATCAGTGTTCTTTTTGGAGAGCCCCCGCTGTTATCGCAATAGCTTATTGCTAAGCATCTGACGAGCATCATTAGAAGACGAGTATTGCCATCGTCTGTAGAACTAGATATGCGTGACCAAACTGGCTGCTTCGTTTTGTTTTTGTTGGAATTATAGTTTTGTTGGAAGTCACGCGCCAGTTTGAAAGAGCGCTCAGAAGATGCGAACATTTTGGCTTCCCTAGCAATTTCATCCCAAGATTTTAGGATGCCATCTTTGTCATAAGGTATTTCATGAGTTCCTCATTGCGGACGCCCTGTATGAAACCCGCGTGCGTGAGTTTCTCTCCAAAACCGATTTGCAGCGCCTCTTTGTTGTAGCGCACAATGTAGTCCTCGATGGACTCGATATCAGTGCGTTTGCATAATAAGACATGTGCTTTGTCTTTCTTATGCTTCCGCAGATAGGAGAAATGGCTAGAGAACTTTTTGATGAGATCATCAAAATCTGTGATGCTCCCCACGGGGAGGTTTTCAAACCATACTCTGGCGGCTCAAGTTAGTGTCTGGGCGAAAAAATAACACCAGACTTGAACCGGCCGGAGCACCGTGCTTCCCGCACATTCAAAATTGTGCAAATGGTTTAGTTTGGTCGTGCATGCCATCGTACTCGCCGATGCTGCTGGGAGTTTAGCTTGCTTGTTGATGGGAGCGGTGGCAATCTCTTCGCAGAACTTAGAGTTTGCTACGAATGACTTTGGCCTGTATAGTTTTTACCAGGTCGTCATCTGCGTTGTGGTGATTTCATGAGTACCGGTTACGGAACGCGAGTTATGATGATGGCTTCGCTCGGTGTAATCATGGTCATTGGTTGATTCGTAACCATCCAACTCATCGGCCATTTGGTGTAGCCCCAAACGCGTGTGTCTCCACCATGTCCCCCGCTACGACCGCGTGCCGATTATCTATCTTCTTTTTTCCCTTTCGACTTTGTCCGGCCGAAAGGGAGTCAAGATTTAAAATTTTTTATGGTGGTTTTTTTTTAGAGCATCCGTGATATCTAGCGGGTTTCTTCGCTTGCTGTTGGAATTCATTTGGATCGACGTCTGAACTCTCGTCATCCTCACTATCAGAGCAGTGTACATCGCGGACGGGCTGTGAGCATGCATCGTAGTTTTTTTTTGTAATAGTTTTAGGAGTTCATGTGTTTCCGCCAAGTGGACGGGGACCACTGTGTAGGAAACACTAGAAGCTCATAGGCGGGATCTGCCATGGGTGGGCTAAAAGATGTGTTTTTGAAAACTAGTTTTTAGTCGTTATGGATGACGCCAATGAAGAAAACAACGAGTGTTACTAGATGGTACTTACCTCACAAGAGATACGTGGGGGTGATAGACTGGTGTTGCTGCAGGATATAATCTTTTGCTCCACACCTTGGTTGGATCCAGACCTGTAAGAAAGAATCTTTGGGCCGTATGAAATGAGGCGACCGGCCTACAATCACAAGGACTCATGATAGCAGACACAAAAATGGTGCTTGGCCTGGTAGGTTGTAAGTGTATGATTGAGAGAGTGAAGTCCTAAACAAAGGAGACGTGAGCTCCTTATATAGGGAGTACACGGGCCGGTTACCATTAACCCATAACCACGACGATGGGGTTGGGCCCGGGTTATGGGTTGCCTTCCTTTCGGCCCAATTAGTTAGAACTGGACTAAGGAAATCACAAACAGACTAAGTGTAATAAATGCAGGAGAGAAAAAAAAGGAGTACCGCCCTGCCAATAATCCACGTGGTGCGATGCTAGTGGCTGCAGGCGGATCTTCCATGTCTACGTCAGACTGTGTCCGTCGGCGCCGGTCTATGTCATTCGCTCCTACTGAAAAGGTCATCCGAGGTGACGCCTGCCACAAAGGAGAGAAGTGCAACAAGTGGGGATTAAGGGAAGCGCGGCACCTTCTCTGCTTTGCTATTCAGACTTGGTGGGGACAGCGCCGGGGCACACGTCAAATTGTGATTGGTCTGCTCAAATCATCCGCTGTGGTTGGTGATGGATCCGGCACGGATGGATTGCACTTCATATGTGGCTTCGCAGAAGTCTGCTGTCTACAAATATTTGGCCTTGTAATGGCATTGGTGATTCTGTTCGTGAAGGTATTGTAAGTCAATAATGTTGTAGGGTCTTGGTTCCTCTCAGCGCTAGGAATTAGAACCTTATCCCTTCTAAATACGTATGGCAATTGACATAGAGTATTCATTTACGTATTTGACCGAATCTTGTTGCGTAGGCAAATAATACACTCATTGTTAGGTTCATGTAAATAAGTTATGACATTTTTTTCTTTAAAAGCCATCAACAGCAGTTTTTTTTTTTTTTTTTTTTTGAAAGGTTTAGTTCAGTGGAAATCCTTGTACAACCCTAACCTAGCGATCTCAAGTTCGAATCAAAGCAGTTAATACGTACGTAAACCTCGCCAAAAACAAACTAGAGGTTGTTATCTTCTATAGATAACACACACCCTCGTCTTCATCCAAAATCTTAGATTTACATTTTACAAGAACTTACCAATGGATAATCAGTCATAAATTTATCCACCCGACATAACTAAATAACCTTGTACGTATTTTTTTTCTAAATTTAATATTCAAGACGTTGGTCAGTCCCATCGGATTACGGATGATGTACGTATGTTTACTGTATAGATACGTTTTTTTTTTACATTTGCATATCCTCGTTAAGCTTCGCGGATGGCTAATAAATATTTGAAAATTAGTTCTTATTTTTCATATTCCGTCTCATATGTCATTAGTTTGTCGATAAGTGTATACAAATCGTACAAATTTTTTCTAGGGAAAAGCCAAAATGGGAAAAAGCCAAAATGGGAAGGACAATGAAAGCGAACCTAATATAAAACAATGTCTTCGAAAAAGTCAGGGATGGTCATATCACGGCGGCGGTAAGGTGTTGTGCTCTAGTGGAGTCGCCCCTCTATGTGAATCGACCATGAAGGCCCTCATTGATAAACACCCCCATGTGCCGCCTCCATCCTTTCCTTCTAACCCTATAGCCCAACCCGCTCTATCAGTAGACGAGGGTTAGTGTGCTTAAATGTATCCGATCTTTCCCTAAATGGACATCTTGTGGGATGGACGGGGTACGTGCCCAACACCTGTTGGATGATATTGGGGGCGAAGGCTCTGTGACTTTCCTCAGGTTTGTGCTCGCGGCCATCACTGAAGTTGTCAACCTATGCTTAGGGGGGCTTGCCCTAAGACGTTTTCCGAGTTCATTGCATCGGCCCCCCTCAACCCCCTATTGAAGCGCCGATAATGGAATTCGGCCTATTGCTGGTGGGGGGCATTTGGCGAAGGCTAGTTTCTAAGGTGGCAATGAAAAGGTTAAAGACATTGCCCATACCTGGGGGACTTTCAGTTTGGAGTAGGGGTTCCAAATGGGGCAGAGGCGGTGCTTCACAGTCCAACAGGTTCCTCAACTCTTTTCATGCGGATGGGTCCCTGGCTATGCATAACAGTAGACTTCTCCAATGCCTTCAACATGGTCAATCGTACAGTTTTTTCTCAAAGAGGTCCACCAGCGTTGCCGTCCATATAGCCGTGGTCCAGTTCCTTTATGCCCAGCCTGCTAGGCTGTATGTGGGCAATGATTGTATTGGGGCTACCACTGGAGTGCAGCAAGGAAACCCTTTGGGCCCCTTCTCTTTGCCCTGTGCCTGATACATCCCCTTATCATGCGGATTCAGGAACCTATAACTTACCGTTTCATGCCTGGTATTTGGATGATGGGACCTTATAGGCAACACAGGGGAAGTTGCTAAAGCTTTAGACATTACAACGTGCATGGCCATCTCTGGGGCTTCATCTCAATATTAAAAAACAGAGGTCTTTTGGCCGTACGTGTGTCGGGTTGAAAAGTAAGGACGGGCTTTTCCCGACAGGGATTGTAGACCCGAGAAAGGGGTTAAGCTCCTTGGTGGGGCTGTCAGCCGAGATCCTACCTTTATTGGGGAGTTGGCAGGGCGGCGGGCTACAATGTGTGGTTGCCCTTATGAAACTACTGTCCCCCTTAGAGATCCCCAAAGTGAACTCCTGCTGCTCAGGTCATCATGGGGGTGGCCTAAGTTACTTTTCGGGTTACGAACTTGTCAACCTCACTCATGGTGGATGCGGTATCCCTTTTCGATGATGGTCTCCGTGAAGCTATCGAAGATATAGGTGTGTGTGGCGGCCCTTCTTCGGGGGACCTCCAGTGCGCTTGGCATCCTTGCCGATGCGGTTAGGTGTTTTAGGCCTCCTTTCAGCTCGAGATGTTGGGGTCTATGCCTTTGTGGCGTCCAGAGCTCAGTCTTGGGAACTTCAGATCATATCCTCCGAAACAGTGGGGTTATTGGACTAGACCCAGACTATCAATAGGCGCTCGAACGCTTAAATGTCTATCTCCCGGACTTCGATATTGGCGGTTTTTCTAACAAGGACACCGCCCCCTCAAAGCCACAAAAACTTTGGCGAATGCTCTTTTTAGCAAAACTGCTCAGAGCCTGGGAGAAGTTTTTGAGTTGTCCACTCGCTAGAAGGCGGTGGTTGAATGCCTAAAGGGCCCCCATGCTCAGGATTTTTTGACCGTTATCCCGATTGAGGGTTTGGGTCAATGCATGTCTGCAGTGAGTACAGGGCTATACTCAAGTACCGATTAATGATCCCTATGTACCCGGAAGATGAAACATGCCCTATCTGCCGTAAAACTTGCATGGATAAATGTTGGGGAGCACGCAATTCATTGCCAAAGAGCTCCCTGGTTTCAAATATCGGCATGACTGGTGTGAGGATGTTGTTGGATATCCTGAGAAGAGCTGGGATCTCTGCCAAAAAGGAGGCTCCTGTAAACTTCTCACAGACCCCACGGAAGGGAGATCCACCTTGCGACCCCCAGATTTGCTTGTCTTTGGTTGGGAGAGGGGGAAACATGCCTGCGTGGACCTCACCGGGGTATCCCGCTGGTTGGGTTTAAAGGAAACAGGTTCGTAGCTGGGCAAAGCATCGAGAAAGGCGGAATCAAAGAAAGTAGATAAACACGCTAAAGCTTGTGCAGATAACCAACATGTCTTTATCCCTCTGGCCTTCGACACCTTTGGCTCCCTGGCACCAGAAGCTATTCGTTTCTTGGACCAGGGTCCACACGGGTCGTCCACAACAATGTTTCATCCCCAGGGGGGCAAGGATTTGTCTTTAGTAGACTAGGTTCGGAATTCAAAAGGGGTGGCGCGCAGCTTGTTGCCGTCTACCTCTATTATGATGTAATTTTTCGTATTTTGGTTTACTGA